>JBCJKH010042809.1:0-11188 GCA_039877255.1 Loriculus beryllinus
TTCATTCACCCCGGGGAGGTGCCCTAAATGGGGCAGATGTGCTGGGACACTTACATCTCCTCTGATGGCTGGGGAAATCAGAGCTACCTCATCAGATTCCAGTGTCAGGACAGTGAAAGTGAAATGAGTCCCTCCTCAGGGTCCCTACACGTATAAATGTCACCACTGGGTGCCATTCCCTCTTTAAGCAATAATGTTTGCTTGGTTGTCTCGCTCCTTTATATGTTTTCCTTCTCTGGAGGAAGAGTGAATGGTCAAGTTTCTCCTAGGAAAGGGAAACTGCTGCTGTCTCAAGAGCAGCCAAGCCTGCAAAGTGGGAGGAAGAACATCAAGCAGGAGGAAGCTGGGCTGTTGGGATAAACAGGAACAGAGCTCCCAGGGATGCAACTTCCAGGAATGGAACTTCCCAGGACTGTGCAGAGTCTACTGCAGCTTCAGAAAGCTGCTGAATTGGCTGAAAGCAAGCCTGGAAGCAGGGACCCGCTCACAAGGGCTCTGGAGGCGGGGGAAAGCTGCTAATGAGCCTTTTCATGTCTGTGCTATCTGATCTAATTCTATTCTGACACTTTGATTTTTCTTTCTGTGTCAAAGCTAATGCGTTTTATAAATAATACCTGTCCTTGAACTGACTGATCATTGGGGAGCTCATTTTGGGGAGAAATGCTGAGCAGAAACACCTCAAAGTGGTGTCTAAATTGGGGTGCCATCACAAGCGCGAACACTGCACCACGCGTGAACTGGTTTTCAGAATGTGAAGAGGAAAGGGTTGAGAACACATTTATGAAGGCATGGCAGACCTTCACATGGAAGGTTAAAGGCCTTTTTGCCTCTCCTGTCTTTTGGAGAGGAGCCTGCCTGGGGTGCAGCTTGGGATGTTCTTTAAGGCCTTGTATGGGAGAAGGTTTCTAACCCTGTGGAGCTCTTTCAGGCTTTTGGACAAAGACAGGACATTGTTGAGAAGCTGCAGTCAGTAAAATGCAGATGTAGAGGACCTTACAGAGGGGAAACACTGGTTGCAGGTGGAAAACCACCCTGACTTGGCACTCCTGAGAGCTGGATGAGGACTTGTGCTCTCTTTCTGCAGTCAGATGCAACTGTGAAGCTTTAATTTGCTGCCCTGCAGTTCTTGCAGCCTCTCGATGCCCTGCTTGGCCTTTCCCTCCTGTTGATGGTCTGCTGTTTTGGGTGTTTTTTCCCCAAACTGTCCTTGCATTTGTTTACTGAGGCAATTTACGTGTTGTTATTTTCTGCACGTACCTCGGAGCTTTCACATGCATTCATCTTTCCTCTCTGGGACTTCTCAGGTCCTCCTAGTTAGGATTTCCTGCAGGGCTCTGTCCTCTGCAGCCCTGTTTTGGCTCGTTTTGCTCAGTCTCTGCCTGTGTAAAGCTTCTTCCAGGCCTCATGTGTGTCCCATCTGGGGGGCAGATGCCCCGATTTACTACCTCAGACCTCCCTATTTAAATCACCACACACACAAACTGCTCTTTTCCTCAGTTCTAGTCCATCTGCTCCCTCACCCAGCCCTGCCTCAGAAGGTTTGTGCTTATTTGTATTATTTCCCTTTGTTTGGGTTTTGTTATTGAAGCTTTTCATGCTGATGGAAGAGAAACAGCTCCAGCTCCCACTGGATTCCACTTCTGACCATAAAGGGATCCTGTACAGCTACAGGATTGCCTGAACATATCAAGTTTTTTGGAGTTGAAGCCTGTGACAGCATCTCCTTTCCATGATTTTGTTAAATCTGTGGAGGAAAAGGCTCAGATCTGCTGCATCCTGAGTGTGTGAAAAGCACATCTTCCTCAGCTCTTGCCTGTCAAGATCCTTATTTCATTCCCTGATCCTTCACTGAAGGGCAGTTCCCACTTTCCCAGTTGGCTCTTCAGAAAGAGAAAGAAGAGGATAAACTGACAGGCTGCAAGAATTGCCTGCTGGGACCAGCAAATGCTTGGGATCCCTCTGAAGCTCCTGATGCCCTCTGTTCCTTTGCTACAGTGGTAAGATTCTAATTCAGAAATGAGCTTTTAAAGCAAAGCCTCCATTGCTGAATTTACTGTGCTTGGAGAGGCACTGTGCAATGCTCCAGGGGAGCACATGAACTCACTTCCTTCTGGACAGCATTAAACTGTCAGAAGCATTTTAGGAGCGCTTCGTAAGTGCTCCAGCTGCTGGTGGAGATTGAGCCCAAAGGACTGGGCTGAAGCTGCAGTGAAGTTAACTGAGTGTGTATTGTGTGGACACTGGGTCTCCATCAACATCACTCACTGCAGGTGAGGGAACAGAGCTCAGGCTCTTCTGAACCCTCTCCAGAGCTGAGATCAAGGATGAGATAATAATACAACAACACATTTGATAATGGGTGAGAAGTATCCTGGTGACTTCCAGGTGTTACACTGAGATCCCAGTGGCCTAGGTCCACACCGGCCTCTGTTCTGTACTTCAAACAGAAACATCACATTTTTCTGGCTGTAAGAAAGTTCCTATTTTTCCAGTAAGAACTTTTCTGAGCACATCATTTTCCCCTTTTATTACATGAGCTACTTTTTCAGCAGTAGTTTTAAATCCAGAAGTTTTGTATAGATTGAAGTGTGTACTTTTGATCTTTTCAGGTTATTTTTTTTAATGGAAATATCATGTTTTTTAAGTTGTGGGGTTTTCTTTTTCCCCTCTCCCTTTCCAGCCTGTTTTCTGATGACATGCTATTTTCTTGATCAGCCTTTTCCAGACTGTTTGTCTCCTGTTTCTTTGAGTCCCTGGCAGTGTTCAAGGCCAGGTTGGACACAGGGGCTTGGAGCAAGCTGCTCCAGTGGAAGGGGTCCCTGCCCGTGGCAGGATGTTTGAGCTGGAGGAGCTTTAAGGTCCCTCCCAACCCAAACCACTCTGGGATTCTGTGTCTGTTTATCACTCCTCACCACTTTGCCCACTGCCCCATAAAACCCCTTTATTAGTTGTTTCAGTGATTTAAAATTAATTTGGTGGTTAGGACAGGATCTGAAAGCCAGTTCTTGCTCGAAAGGCTGCAGCATGCGCTTAATTATTACTCTGCTTTATCCTCTACCATGTATTAGAATTAGGTCCGATTGCTGCATGGAGCTGGTTTGGGGGAGGGCTATGGCTATGGAGGAATTCAGAGACACTGTCAGAAGAAAAACATGTCGGGGGACATGGGGAAGACCCAGTGATATCCAGCTAAAGAGGGATTAGAAGCTATCTATAAAAGATGTTAGTGCTGATGCTCACTGAGCAGCCTTTTCTTACCTCTCTCTTGTGCAGAAAAGGGAATTTGGGGGCTCCATGTGAAATGTTGGCAAACTTTACGTCTCCTGCATGGAAGGATCTGGAAACCAGCCCTGAGCAAAGCAACGTGGAGGAAAGTTTATTCTTATGATTTTAATCAGTCACAATTGAAAAGCCTGATTTGCTGTGATTGCCGCTGATGCGATTGCTTTGACATCTTTAGATTTGTTCACACACTTAGTCCAAATATGTGCTATTTTAAAAATTGATACAATGCAGAATATAAAAAGCACTGAATTCAAGCAAAATTTTAAAGCAATCTCTACAGTAGTATTAAAATTACAGATATTAGCAATCCATTGATGAATTAACATCGTAAGCAGCGTTTGCATTATGCATTTTCTCCTTATGCCTTCCGTTTTCCATGCAAATAAGTAACTAAGTCTTGTAACAAAATATTATTATTGCATAACAAATTCCATTTTTCTGTAAGGAGGTAAAAAGCTTCTGCACCTCAATTGGTCATTTTTTAAATGGCAAAAGCAATAAAATCACAGACACAGTGTCAAGGTGGCTGCATTTCTGTGGCAGAAATGGTTTTATCTCTTGGTCCTAGAAATGTCTCTTTCACAGAAGGAAAAACTCCAACCCAAACAGCTGTAAGGAGCTGTTTTAACCTTACACTACTCCCAGTTTCTTACACTTCTCAAATCCAGGCTGACTTTAACTTAAATTCTACCCATGGATACACATTGAACGAATTAATTTCCGTCCTAGTTTGTTGTTAGTAAACAGTTTTGCTTCAACTACACTTAGAGGGTTTTTCCTCCAACTTGAACACTGGGGGCTACGGTAAGTTGAGACAGAAATAGATTCGAAGGGAAAGCTCCTGCTCCAGGTGCCTGTTTGGGAGCTGATGGGAGTTCTGTGTTTAACATGAGACCATGAGCTGTTCAGTGCAAGGGCATCGCAGTTGATGTGAGGAGAGAGCCTTCACCTCCTCCTAGTGAAGGTGGGTGAGTCAGACTTCAGGACGTGACAAACTTTCCCTGTGCCTGTTACAGACTAAAAGGCACCTAGGCATAGACTTCAGCCCTTGTCCGCCTCCAGGTCAGTGCAATGAATTGGCTGACTCACCCACCAGACCCTGCACACCCAGACCTGTGCTGCCCAGCTTCCATCTGTCTGTCCTCCGCTCCATGTTCTCAGCATGCATGGGCTGATGGAAAAGGGTATGGATTAAAGGGGGAACTTGGATCTGCCGCAGGACTGTGGAGAGGAAGGGGCCTGGTCACTCTTCCTTTCCCTCCCCAGCAAGATCCTGGTCCCAGCACTGGTAAAGCAAAGCCAGATGTGCCTGGGGTGTTGCAGCTCTTGACACTTCTGCCTCGATCTTGAGCTGCTTCTGGAGGCAATAGCTGTATTTTCTTGCAGAGGATCACAGAGTCTGGGTGTGCTACTGCACTGATGTGCATCTGATGAGACTGGGGGCATCCTGAATGGCAAACGGACACAGTAAGTGGCCTGATGAGGCACATCCATGACGTAACTCTGTGCTTCTGGTAGATGCTATTTCCATCTCCTGTTCACAACCCCTGATTCTCCTACAGGACCCTCAGGTCCTGCTCATTCGTCTTGGGCTCATCCTAAATCATATCCTTACTTCTTTCTGACCTCTTGTGTTGAGCTGTGGCCAGGCTGGGTCTGTGCTGGTCTGCCTGTCGGCTGTGCTGAGCAGATCAGGGTTGAGCTGTCCCTGTCTCTCCCACCGAGAGGACACCAACGGCATCGGTCTCTTCCTCAGCTGCAGGTTTTCATGACACCTCCTGCTCTGAGACCTCTCCCCTCTTCCCAAAGTGATGGGAGTTCACTTGTACAAAGGGGCTGGCAGACAGTTGGGCAGACGAGACAGTGTGATCCTGTGAGTCTTTGTTCTTTATGAAACCAGGCTAAAAATGAGCTTTTCTCAGTGCGAGCAAGTTCACATTCTTTCTAAGGGCCCTTTGATGATCAAACGTTTTCTTATTTTATGATGTTTTATATTCCCTTCCCAAAATAACAAATTTCCTAATGGAATCAGGCTATTATTTCAAACAGCTTCTGCCATAATCCCACAGTGTTTCTTCTAAGTCTGGTTTCTTAAATCCAACCAAACTTTTTGTAGCACAGGGCAGGAGGGGCTCAGGATCCTCAGTGGCCCAATCTCCCACAGACACAAGAAGCCCAAAGGAATTACGGAATCTTTTAGGTTGAAGGCACATCTGAAGGTCATCTAGTCCAAGCCCCTGCTCAAGTAGAATCACTTAAGCAGGTTGCCCAGGACCATGTCCAGTTGGCTTTTGAATATCTACAAGCTGGGAGGCTCCACAAGCTCTCTGGGCACTCCATGCTTGACCTCCATCACAGTAAAATGGTTTTTCTTTTGTTCAGGTGGGATTTCCCATGTTTTATTTTGTGATCGTTGCCCCTTGTGCTGTCGCTAAGCAGCACTGAGGAAAGTCTGGCTCCATCTACCAAGTATTTATACTTATTGATAAGATCCCTCCTAAGCCTCCTCTTTCGCAGGCTGAACAGTCCCGGCTCTTAGAGCATCTCCTCACAGGGAAGGTGTTCCAGTCCCTTAATCATCTTAATGACCCTTTGCTGGACTTGTTCTATCTCTTTTATTTAAAAAACAGAAAACAAAGGAAACTGCACAGTGAGTTTCTTCATCATTATTCGGTTTAATAAACCACCTCCAGTGAAGGCAAGAAAGCCTGTACCATGTATTGCACTACTGTCCCTTGGGCACGTGACACTGATGGAGACCACTGGGTTCTGCCATTCAGCAGCTCCTGCCAAGAGCTCTGACAGCTGGCAGCTGTTTCACACTCTGCGTATCTCGTACCTTGTGCCTGGATGACTGCTGCTAAACTCAGGCAGCACCCCTTGAAGGAGTGATGGGAATTTCGGTGAACACAGGATGTAGCCTGGCATTAAAACCCCCCAGAGGACAAGGTTAGCTAACAATTACAATTACTTCTTTGTGAGCAAGTCAAGCAAAGCTTCACTTTCTGTCCGGAGAGACTAATTATAAAGCAAGGCCAAAAGGGCAAAGCAACATTCATGGTGGAGAAAAATAATTGTTTGGGAAAAATCACCCACAATGCTCAGGATGTGGGTTTCCTAATGCTGGCTTCATAGAGCTGATGTTTAGCTTGTTGGAGACCAGGAAGGACATCCCTTTTGTGGGTCTGACCTTGATCTCTTTTTAAGAGGAAGTTGATGTTTCTTGGAGGAACACGGTATCTAATAAGAATCTAGAGGTTTGTAACCACTTAATTCTGTGGGACATGGAAGTGTAAAAGTAGTTTTTCAGTCCTGTCTTATTTGCCTGTTTCTTCTGTTGGAAGTCTTCATTGTGAAAAGCTCTGCTTGAGTTTCTCAGGATGCTGTTTCCCCCCAGGCTTACACTATTTCACATTTGGATTGGCTAGTACAGCTTGCATTGAGCGATAAGGCTCAAATGTGGGCCATTCGATTTCACTACATAGTAGGTGAAACCTAACAGCATTTAACTGGAGAGCCTTGCTGTTTATTTTCGTGGAATGAGGAGCAGATATTTTTCCTCACTGAATGTTCTTTTATTGTCTCCCTTTAATCTTTAACTTACAGGTTGATTTCCAGTATGGTTTACATGAAAGCATGAGGGTGAACCTGCAAAGCCTGGGGAGTGCTCCTCCAAGAAGCATGGGTTTGTTCGTGCAGACATAGAATCAAGGAATATCTGGCATTGGGAAGGACCCACAGGATCAGCATCAAGCCAAAGGGTAAGAGGGGCAAAGACATTTTGGGTTTTTGCAACAGGTCCTGACAATTTTGTATAATAAATCCTTACTGGAAGCAGGAGCTGCCACTGTGCCCTTTGCTGTGTGCTGGCAGCCTCCTGGGCCCCAGGACTATTATCTCCATGCCAAGAGGGATAATTCAGCCCTGGGCAGGAGGACTTGGGTGGCTTCCCTATGATGGGCAAAGAGGGATATCAGCCACATCTAACCCGTACGAACACAGTGGTTTGCTGCTCTCACCTTGTGCCGTGACTTCCTTATCCTCAGATTACATCTGGTTGTTTCTTTATGTATCTGATGTTTTATGAAACCCCAAGGGCTACATCCCGCGTGTGTGAGATGAGATGAAAGTCACATGGATGTAGCTGGGTTTATGCGCGGTGGCTGGGAACAGGAGCAGAGCCCACTTACTGTTCAGCTTACCCATGCAGGCTTTTGGTTTCTGTTTTGCTCATAGGTGCACAGCCATCTGCCCCTCTACCGCAGCACTGTCTGCCATCTGTCCTAGGGAGATAAAATAACTGTAAACTCCAAATGCTCACAGGCTGCAGAGTTAACAGCTGAGATGTTCCTGAGCATGCTGAACAGGAGGCAGTACATTACTAATTTGCCTTAGGAGTCTTCACTGGGTGGCTGGTGTCTCACCCAAACTATTTGGGCACAGTCAGCCAAAATTTAACTAGTGGAACAAGCAGAGATGCTGCTTAGGGCTGTGTTTCATATGGCACAATGACTGCCTGCTTGAAGAGATCTCTGCTGCCTAGAGGGTTGTGCTGTGGGGGCTTCAATGAAGGGGAGCTTCTCCTCTGGGTGCTGCCGCTTTCTATGAGGTTGTGCTCAGACAGCCAAGATGGTTCGAGGGTAGCTGGTTTCTAACAAAGCAGCATTCTGCTGGGACATGTGGGGAGGGTAACCATGGCCATCCACCACCTGCAAAGGGGCTTCCTCTGAGGGGGATGAAGCCTTGGAAGGAACTGCCCTTCCTCCTTGGTTCCTTTTCCTCTTGAGGTCTTCCACCTCCTAGGTTCTTCTTTATCAGAGGTGAAACAAGATAAACTCCTTTATTACTCAGACATCCACTCCCTGCAAGTCACCAGCCAACATGAAGGCGAGGAGCCTGGTGTGATCATTCACATGGTGCTATGGTTTTTCCCAGTCTTTCTTCCTTTCCTGCCTGTGGGTGAGGAGGCAGATGGGAGCAGGGGTATCCTGTCCTGTTCCCCCACACCACTTCATGGTGGCAGAAGGTCTGTGTGCACCAAAGCGCTTTTAGAGAGATGGCAAACTATCCCTACAGGCCCTGTTTGTCTTCTGGGAATGCAGCAAAAGGCATATTTCCAATACAGATGATAGCTTTGTGGGCCTAAAGTGCTCAGGGCAAAGCTCCTTTTTGACAATTTTACTCTACAAAGGGCTTTTTCCACCTTGTTTCACTCCCAAGGCTTTTAATAGCTCTGGCCTTGATCTCTTTCCCAGCACATGAATGACAGCTGCAGAAGAACTATAACATTTTAATTGACATTTGTGTTTAGAAGCTCAACTATAATTAGAGGCAAGTGAATCATCTGCAAGAAAGAACTAATTCAGGCTATGCTGCCTTTCTTCCTCCTCAGGAGTGTTCTATGAGCAGGTGGCTGCACTCACAGTTCCGTTCACCCCTGACACTTCATCACGGCTCTCCTTGTGTGCTGCCAGTGTGAGCACCCAGCGGCAGGGCTGGGGTTCCCCACTGCACTGCTCAGTGGCACCCGCCACGTGCTGCTCTTCCCATCCCTTGGCTGTACAGTGGGGATGTGATTATTTCCAAATACAGGAGCACGTGGTTTCAAATGGGGGTGCTGAACCAGAGAGCTGTGTTGGGCTGGCTGCTGGAGTAGCAGGCGGGCTGGGCTGTTCTCTTTGGGCTGTTTGGACCAGTTTAGACCACCCTGGACCCCTCTGAAATCAAGGACCTTGTGACTGAACCATCTGCTTCACTCCTGCAGACAGGAGGAATGTGCAATCTTGCAGCTCTGCTCACAAGCAGCTCCCCAGCCCTTGCTTCCTGACCCATGCAAGGTCTCCCTGCGGCCCTTCAGTTGCCATTTATGATGCTGGCATGGTCCTTGCCTGTTGCTGGAATGTCTGTGGTGGCCAACCATCTTCCTGAAACACCTGCAACCCAGTGTGGTGCAAGCATCGTGTCTGGGAAGGGCTCTGGTGTGAAACCACACCTCAGCCCACAGCTGTCCTGCAGCCCAAGCTGCCACTGGTGTCCCCCAGCAAAACCTGGAGAGGTAGGAGCTGGTTATTGAGCACTACCATTGCCCATGACTGCTCCGTGCACCCATCACAATGTGAGAGGGAAGAGCTGTGCTCATCGTTGGGTAAATTTCGCAAAGAATTCATCTTTATGTGCACATCTCTTGTTTTCTAACATTTCAGTTCAAGTCCTTGTTTACTATTTTACATTTAAGTTTATTTCTTCATAAAAGGCTGATGCAAAGCCAAATGAAGCCAAATTTGCCCTGAGTAACTGTTATGTGTTTAACAATCTTAATATAGCTTCTGAAGTCATGTGGTTTTCATCTGGGAATTTCAATAAGCGAGGGCTGACAATTCTTTCACTTTTTATTAACTTGCTATTTGTGGCCTAGACAAAGAACTCACAGTTTGTATATACCTGTAGAGTCTAATCTAATCTAGTCTACCTGTTTATCTGATACGCTTGCCTGGGCACCCAGCCACAGCTTGCTAGCTGGGAGGGTGTGAAGTTCATCTGCCAAATAGCTGAAATGACAGAAAAGACAGGAGCTGTAAAGCAGTTATTAATTGATGTGGTTTTGATTGAAGTTTACTGCTATTGATCATCTCGCTGCTTAAATGAATGAGGCTCATAATGTAGTCTGTATGCTGAACATTGATACAGCACGCACTCTCTTCATTGATCTGATGTGTATAGGCAGAGTTATTTAGCATCCCATTACATGAAAATCAATACTGAGATCATTTTACACAATTTGGGGTCCAAGTGTGGCACTTCTATTAAGATATGCAGCACACAGTCACCATAACAGAGAAATTCACTGGAGGGACACGGCGAACATCAACCTGTGGGATGCACATGCATATGTATGTGTATAAAATTAAAAGAAGTAACTGTTACTTTGGAATTATGCTATTCCAGCCAATGAGCAGCTTTATAAGATTCTTCATATTAAAGTCTGTTGAAATGTTTTTCTCCGTGAAGTTGCTGTAATTCATTCTATGGAGATTTTTATACCGCACCATATGCTCTGGAACCAGCGCTATTTTACCATGTGATAAAATTAGAGCAAGGCCTTGCTACGCTGTCTTGGCACGGCACTTTGCCAGCTCCCATCCAGGCTTGGAATGTGCTGTGGGCAGCCTGGTGCACGCACCAGCAGATTTCACAGCGGAGCCTTTGATAAGCAGGAGAGACTGCTCTGTGTGAGCATCTCGGGATGCACCAGCCAGGAGGTGCAGGCAGGATCAGGATCACGGCCCAGCAGCAACAGGGAACAGAACATCTGGTTGGAGATGGGGACCACCATGAACATCTTGCCTGGCCACAGTCCAATATGCTGATCCCACGTGTTTTTAAATCCCCAATAGGAAAACAGTCCTTGTGCCCAAGTGATTCTGGGGTTTCTGTTCATCCCATTATCCAGCACGTCATTTAGCAACAGTGTGGGAGCAACTTTCAGCTTCCTACCTCCCTGCCTATCTTTCCAAAGTCTTCTTAATCCCAGCTCAGAAGTTAGTTTTCTGTAAATGAGTTTGGGAAGGGTCATCCCTGCATCTTCCCTCTAAATATCTTGTTTATGGTGACTTTCATTGCAAGGTTTCTAAACCATTCCAATTATTTCCTGGATATTTTCTCAAATCCTGACAAATTCTCTCTGCTCCATATGCTGCTGATTCATGCACGTCACCAGCTGATGATCAGTTTTACCATTGCAAGAGATGCACGTTGGCTTTATGCAGTTATCTTTGATTGGAGGAGCAACTTGCTGATCCTCTGTCAGGAGCCCATTGTTGGCAACAGCACCTTGGAGTCTGTGATAGAAGTTTTAATTTGAGTGAAACAAAGCTGTGTTTGTATATTTTTCAAATGCCTCAAT
>JBCJKH010042813.1:6219-16272 GCA_039877255.1 Loriculus beryllinus
CACCAAGACACTGCATAATAAAGGGAAAATCTCAGCTCCTAACCTGGGAGCGGAAAGACCCACAGTTGTCTACAGGCAATATAACTCTGAAGAGATAATGAGAAATGTAACCACTGAATAGATTTCCAGCTGGAAAAAAGCATTAACCTTTAGGAGACTTATGAGGAGTGATGATCCTGGAATAATTATCCATATTATTGGGGGCAATAACTTGGAGAGATAATAGCTAGGGAATATGTAGAATTTGTGAAAGGAATACAAAAAGCTCTCAGAAGAATTTCTGACAAGGAAAAAAATCCAACCCTTCTCTCTTGATATTTTTTCAGATTAAAATACATCCAAATTACTGCATTTTTCTACTATTCTGAATCAGTCTTGTGCTTCAAATGCTTTTTCATTCTAAAGCACTCCTCCCATTGCACCATTCTCATTTTGTAAACACAAGCAGCACCAACACAAAGATCAAAGCACACTGGTAGGAGAATGTAAGTAATAATTCCATGAATAATATGTGACATCTTTGAAAGGAAGATAGGGCTGAATTGTCTTAGTACCCACTGGTGGAAATGGAGAAAGATTTTTTCAAAATTGTTTTGCATTTGTACCATTTTCTAGAGTTGTTCCCTGAAGAGTCAAATTCTACATTATTTCATTAGAATCCAGTGGAACTATTAATTCCATCATTGAATGTTGAATCAAATTTTTGCCAGTATTAATATTATTACTGCATCTGAGTTCAGATGAAATTAATAACCTTTGACAGGTGAGTCAGTGTAAAATTCATCCCTTTGCTGAAAGGCCATTATGAGTTTGTGTCTCACTTAAATCTTATTTCAGTTCTAATTCTTAATGAGAGCATGGAGCAGTAGCTTGATGTGGGTTGCTGGGTAGCTGTGTGAAGTTGGGCAAATATTTCACCTCTCTCAAATTCGCAAAAGCGCTCTGGAACACTACTGCCTTTCAACAATGTCAGGTCTCTCAGATTTATTACACGCTTCTCACAATAGTTGGTGTTTTCCTTAAAGTCGTTACTGCTAAATCAAGAATTGCTGGGTGCTAAGGGTTACTGAAAGGAATCTGAAAACATGAGGAAATGAATGCCAAGTCTGAAAAATCTGAAATCCAATAAAACCAGAAAAAACTAGAAGGCTTGAAGGTCTTGGCATGTGAGGGGAATCTCCACAAACACTTGGAGGCCAGTTATGTGAAATTTTTGGGGCTATAGGAGAGGTGTGTGATGTGTGTACTTTCATTTTCTCTTTTACTCTTCACCTTCCCAGTAAAACCTTAGCAGTTTTAGAGTCACCCCACAATGAAGCAGCACTTCGGTGGTTGCCATATTGCTTTAAGCAATGCTTGCAATACTTGGAAAAAGTGGGTACAAAAAATGTGGAGATGAAAAGGCATCTGGTTTTGATGCTACAATCTTCCTGTTTTCACTATGAGGAGGAGAATAGGATCATCATGTTTGGCCATTTGAGTAACAGGTCAATAACTGAGATGGAGCTGTCTTTTATGGTTAGACTTAGTTGGTCCTGAAGAGAAAATATCCTCCAATATTTGTACAGATTTGAAAATTCGGTTGTTTCACAGTGTTTGCTTTTTATGAACATTCCAATGAACAACTTTACAAAAGGTGTGTTCACAGAAGAATACAATTTAAGTTTATACTGGAGGAAAGGGTGTTTGGAGAAGCTATGCTGGTTAGAGGAGCAATGTTTAGGCAAACACTGAACAGAATCTAATATATGGCTTAGGTAATTAGTTTCACAGACTAAATTTTGAATAATAAACATTCACAATGGGATTGAGCTACAAAAGAGGAACTGTTTGCAGAAATTATTCAGCAAATAGTTGTCATGAATAATAAATATGAGAAAATTGTGATCCAATCACGTGCATTTCATTAGTAACTAAAAAAAGGCAAAAACTGTCAACTAAATTATGAATGGCAAGTAAATTATTAATCATTTCCACAAATCTACTGCTGAAAGATCATGTGCTGACTTTGAAATGACTCAGAGTAGGTATGTGATTTCTTCTCACTGGTTTTGTGTTATTTTAACATGACTGGTTCTGAGTTCAAAATATAGATAGTGCTCAAAGGACTAATAAACACTGTAAATCATAAATTCTAAACACCATATTACTCTACTAAAGGCAACCACATGTAAAGGCATTTATGGGCATATTTGCCTTCAAGCATATAAAAGTGCTGGTTGACTCTGCTAGATTATTTATCTTTTTGAAAGTAAGGATATAACCAAGTGTCTGCTGGATCCTTGGTTAGACCATAAGTAGATATTTAGCACAGGCTGGCTCGTCACAGATAACAAACGGGAAGAGCACGGCCCAAGTGCTTATTTTTGAAGTACTACATAGCATGATATATTAATTTCTAGTAAAAACAGTGTGTGTAGCTGTATGTTTCAGTGTGCTTTAACATGGGCTTAAACCTCCCATATTCACAGAATCACAGAATGGTTGAGGTTGGAAGGGACCTCTGAAGGTCAGCTAGTCCAACCTCCCGTCTCAAGCAGGGCCACCTCTAGCTGTTTGCCCAGGACTGTGTCCAGATGGCTTCTGGGTAACTCCAAAGACAGGAGATTCTACTTCAGATGCAGTTAGTCTTTTATGCCAGGTCTTTTATGCTGCTGGATTACCATGCTGGTAATACCCGGCAAACTATCCTTGGTGGATCCTTTGGTACCAAACCCAAATCAGAGTTTGAAAACCATTGCACATATATAACTAAAATGCTGGTTTTTTCAATGAAAAAGTTGATCAATAAAAATTATTTCCAAAATGTCTTATTGGAATAAACTTTCGAAGAACTGGAGCTTTAAAAATAAGGATAAATAGTAAAATAACATGCCTTTGGAAATTTATAAAATGTTTAGTTTTTGCAAGAGTTTATAAATTTGCCTGTGCTTATCAACAACTGGCAGATTTTAGATGTTTCCTCACAGGTTTATATCCAGTGAAGCAAAAATGCAGTTTTGAGAGAATATTCCTTCCCACTTATCACAAGAACATATACTGGTTTTACAAATTACTGTATTACATTCAGACCCTAGTTTGTACACTATTGAGAGTAAAATGTTATTAACCATACATCTATATCATACATTTAGAGAGAGTGATAAATGATAGCTTACCACATGTCCTTGAGAACAGATTTTTCTCCACTTCTAGAACATTTATTCCATTCCAGCCCCCAGAAGGCTTTCTGTAATGTTTCCTTATGCATTTTATTTTTGCATCTTCCCTTTTTTAAGATAAAGATGCTTTCTATTCCTAGCTGACTGTGTTCCATGTCTAATGCTTTGGGTTTGGTGTGTCTACACTGTTCAGGAAATAAATAGCAGTATTACTTTGTTGTGGTTTAACCTTATTTTACATTATCGTACATTATTCCTTCTATTATGCCAGTGAGCGTCAGGTTAGGGATGCTTGAATTTAGTGTTTGACAGGAAGGATGTATGTTGGTATTAGCAAACTAGAAATTCTGTCCCTGAAAAACGTCACAATGGACTGTGATCAAAATTCTTTTCTTCTCATAGAAAAGCTTGTGCATGAAAACACAGTACATGTAATGTTCATTACAAGACCAGGTTCTGCAATACACATAGAATGTATAAACAGTCAACTGTAAATCCTGTGCTTTTAAATATGTATGGCCAGGAAAAAAAAGAGCTTCAATTTAATGTATTTTTAACTAATTCCTAGTGCCACAGCAATGTTAGTGAGCAGGAGAAGCAGCTGCCTCTTGATTGCAACACAGAATGAGATTAAAGCTTTTCAGTTGTGTGTTACAGAAACCGATGTCTGGAGTGCCTGGCAAGTTTTCACTTCCTACCTGGTAATTCCCAAATGCTGATCTTTTCATTGTTGAACCATAAAGTTCCTATACTGAACAAAGTGGTTGAACTTTGTAATTTGTTTTCCTCAGTCACCAAACAAATATTAGATGTAAAGTTAAATAAACGTATCTTGGTAGCTTATGAGAAAATCTTGAGATGCTATCTTAAATTTCTGGCACTGATCTTGGCAGTTAGAGAAGTGTTTCAGTTTCTGCTTTGAGACAGTTATCCTTGCTTCTGAATAAACTGAACAGTTTACCCAGCTTTGTGAATAATAGCAAGCATTATTTTAGACAAGTAGTAACATCAAAATGCCAAGTTTTGTTGAATTATAAAGTTATAGAAACCTACATGATCTCTTCATTATGGATATTGATAATTACCTATGTTTCTATTATTATGTCTCTGTATGTAAGTCGCAGTTACTTCCCAACTGAAATGGTGATGCCACTTCCAATATTACCACTGACATTTAGTTGTACCCAATGAAACTGTAAGAATGTATGATTTTAGTTTTGGAAATGGGTTTTCAGTGGCCTAACTCAAACCTAGACAATGTGAGGAATCTGAAGACCTTTAATTTTGGAGATATTATACTTTGGGTATTCTTAATTGCAGTACTGTTAGAATTAAGCTATTCAGGCTTGTGCTTGATAAACAGTATGAAGAGATGAACGAGAGATGTACAACACCTGCATGTTTCAGACTGCAAGTTTCTACATTTTAGCTTTCAGCAAGTTTCTGGCTAAGAGGATAAATGTGCTCACAGAGAACAGGGCAGACTTGCTTTTGAGAGACTGGTTCTCTTAGCTTCCACTGGGGTTCTGCTTTTGGATTCTGCTGTAATTTTATTGAAATCATTTAGTTCTCTACATAATGGCTTGATTTTCACAATTAGCAAATTCTCATGGTTTTGTTTTTTTTTTTTGGTGGTGCTCTTTCTCTGTGTTTTATTTGATATGATTTAATGAGACAGAATGGTTGTAATGTTCTGCAGCTCTGTATATTTCCAGGTTTATCATTTCTGCGTGAAAAGTATAAAATCACCAGCAAGCCAACGTGTCAATTGGATGAGTAAGATATGGGCACATAATTGACACATTTTCAATGTTCCATTAAAAGGAAAATGCTGTGACTTGACTTCACAGGGTATGATATTTAATGTTATAGCTATGCCTTTGCATATTTAATCTGATCATTTAATAACATATCTAATGGAAGTCCTTGTGAATATTTTTTTGTCTTAACATAATCACTTTCCAGTCAAGACTTTCATGTTCACGAATGGCTGCATTAGATTCATGCTGTTCAGACTAGGAGACCAGGCAGAGAAAGGATTGTTTCACTGTCTAGCTTTTAATTCTGAGGGCCCTGTACACAGGATGAGACAGGAGGATGAGGGTTTATTTATCTTTTGTGAATAGTTTTGCAATGCAGACATGATCTCAAAAGGTTAGTGTTGTAAGATCTCACTGTTGCATATCTCTGCTTTAATTTAAGGCATTTCAACTGGGAATTCAGCAATCAGCTTTTCTCTTTTGATATTTACTTTTCCCTCTGTGATTTAAACCTGCTAACATGTCATTTTCCTCACCTCTTGAGAAACATCAGTGACGACATTTTCTCTTTCACTAAAACTTATTATTTCTAGAATTTCTTTCCTCTTGTGTAAGTCGGCATGCTGCTTTACTCATTAAAATCTCCTCAAGGTACACATGCAGGACGGACTTGTCACAGTTCTTGTGTGCTAAAAGAATCATCAATGCTACAATGATATTCACTGTCAACAGATTTCTTTGTTAATACATATCTGGAGAATGTTAGATAAATGAAAGGCATTACCGTTGCAGTAAATAATACAGTAGCAGAAAAATATATGATGTACAGACCTCTTTAGTATAGGAAGGTCAGGCTATAATACTATCCTCTCAGCTGGCTCTAAGAGACATTGTGTGATATTCTGAAATTCCTACAAAACAATTAAAATAACACTGTTAATCAAAAGGTGTATTTTCAATATTGTACTTTCTTAAACACAGCTACATGCACTGGTTGTGGTTTAAAATGGGGCTTTTATTGCCTTCAGGGTTGGTGCATTGCACCACTTGCTGAGCTACTCAATAGCCAGGAGTTGTCCTGCGATACATTTTCTGTCTTATTTTCCTTAAGTTGTCTAATTTGCATTCTTTTCAAACTGACACCTCTCCATTTTGCTCTTTCAAATGGCAGAAAAAACTTCCAGTTGATAAGGAAGTGGCAACTGAACTCCTGAGCTCTGGATGCTTTTGACTTTTATACTTATCAATGCACCTGAGTGACTTTTAAGACCTTACATTGATTGCACACTGGTTGCTATTGATAAGGAAAACAGGTTAAAAAGTACTGCCATGGCTAGTGGAACTTAATAGTTTTGTTTTGTTGCTGCTATTACACTTTTCTACTGAATCAGATAATTTCACATCTGATTTTTATATTTCCTTTAGGCATCGAGGTCTGTTTCTTCTCCTACTCCAAGTATGTTTCATACATGGGATTTCAGCAGATCTGTATTCTAACTTTCTCAGCTTTCTGGACTGGATGTTTTCTCTCTGAAATGGTGTTACTAACTTAGATGCCCCAGACTTGGACAGGTGGGATGTGTAGAAAAACTGTTCTGGACATGCACAGGTGCCCAAGAGATCAGTTGGTCTGTGAAGTCATTTTGCTGGCCTTAATGTACTGTCACCAGTGGTTCAACTTGTATGCTGCTGATTGAGTTCAACAGGTTAATTCTTATCCGTGGAGACAGGCTACTGGTAAGCCTCGTCACCAAACTTAGAAGGAGTTTAGGGATAGACTGTTAACATAACTGCTGATAACATTTTACTTCTAGGCAATGCAAATACCTTTTCTTTATGAGCAGAATCAAGGTCAGAATCCCTGTTCTACCTTAGTGCTACAGGATTTAGCAGGATATGGCCCATCTCCCTCCACTCACAGCTGAAGTGAAGGCTCCATGGCTGTGGAGATGAGCCTTTCTTCTCTGCTTCTTGCTGAAGGATAAGCTATAACCAGCATCATCTTTTTTTTTGAGGGGGAGGTGTTTTGGTTTTCTTTATTTCATCTCAACACCTATCTATCCATCAAAACGGATTTACGCATTAAGATGGCTGCAAAAATAATTCATGCCAATTCTCTGTGGGCTTCTGCTCCTCCTACCGTTTTTGCCTCCCCCACATGTAGGTCCTTGCGTTACTTAATATTCGTTAAATAATTAAAACTGCCTGTACCAAAATACTTTGTTATTGCGAACTGCTACATGTCAAGCTGATGGATTGGCAAACAAATGTTTTCAATCATGCAGTAATAATTTTAAAAAATACAAATGGGCATTAAATGAATAGCTAGCAAAGTTAAAGGATTGTACAGTCAAAGGTCAGAATAATTGTGGTGCTGTGAGTACTTCTCGAAAGGTTAACTCATCCATTTTAACTTCAGTGGCATTTTGGTGGCCTTTTAGAGAAGCAAGCAGGTCTGTACTGGTGCAACAGTAAAACACACTTGACTTGGATTTTAGAATACTTTGAAAGAAGATGATGAAGAAGTTTGTATATTCAGATTTCCAAGTAATATAACAGTGGTGGCCCTACATATTTCTGAATTTCATTGGATTTTCTTGGCAAGCTTTATGTAGAAAAGGAAGAAATTATAGTTTTCATGACTACAACTTGAGATTTATTTTCCAGTCATAGTCAGGCCTTATGTTCTTTGGGAAACAGGTTTTGTTCCAGCAGACACTATACAGTTTAAAAGTATGAGAGATCATCAACTGGTTGCTCAACTTGGTCCCATGATCCTCAATAAGGCTACTGAGATTTATTTTTTAAAGTAAAGCCACATGAGTAACAATAGGTCATTTCAAACTAGATCATTATAAATTATTGTAGATGATTCTATTTTGTCTTTTCAGCAGAAAAGCATCAATTAAACTTAAATTAAAAATTATTTAAAAACCCCTTAAAATTAAAAAATATCATATTAAACAATTAATCCTAAATCCATTAAAGTATTCATCCTAAGGGGTCTTAAAACATGTACATGTATATCAGTTTAGAAGGAACAAATGAAGCAACAGGATTAAGAAAGGTCAAAAAGTCATTTAAAAATATGTATGTTCTCTTTTCCGGAAGAACAGTTGAATTAGACTTCTACAGTCACACAAGTCTTAGTCTGGACTGTAGGCAGGAATAATCTTTATTGTTAAGATTTAAAGAATTATAGCAGTTGTGTTGACACATATTTCCTCAATATTGACATTTTGTTAAAAGGAAGTGATACTGCACCCAGCTGCAGAGATCTCCATTAGTCCTGAATCGCAATAAGAGAGAAATAAGAGACAGTTTTCTGAGGTCACAGAATTTCTTGTAATCTCACTGTTGTCTTGAATGATATTTAGAGGAACTTTCTACACTGTCTTTCTGAGCTGTCCTCATTATTTGTGTAATTTCAGTTGTGGTCTGCCTTAAATGTTGCTGATACTGCAAAGCTTGGAATAGATTAGCACTGATTGCACATTAAATCCAGTATGCATGTCATAATATCAGTGGCAAATACATTTCAATGCTTGCTGAGACAGTCTAATTAGAATTTTGTGTATCATTATGAGCATCTTTGCCTTTGAGTCTTTTTCTTCCCTAGATGATATTATCTCTGCTTCACATGTCACTAGAGACCTGAAATTCCAATCATTTCCCTGGATAAATGTTGCACCTTTACTTATTTATATTTAGGGTACTTTTGGAAAGGTGTTTTTTTCTCATTCCCTGGATGAATGTTGTAGCTACACTGCATGGCAGAAAAAGGCATTGAGTATCAACAGCCCATATAAATCTGCCATGTTAGGTGCTCTCTGATCTCATTTGGCCCCTCCCCAGGGCCTGATGATGGGTGAGGTTACAGACACTGGGAAGCTGAGAATGATATGAGCTCTTCTATGTGCCTCATGGCCTCCTCCTGCCCTATTCAGCTAAGGTTTCAGGCAGTTTGCCTTGGGTACAAGCATGAGTGCAGCATATGGCGGCCTGTGTGAAACCTTAGCAAACACAAAAAGTAGTTTTTTCCTGCTAATACCACAGATAAATGAAAAGCCTGTATAACCACCAGGAGAAAGGAGATGTGGGAGGAGCCTCTTGGCACATCTTGGAATTCCTATCTGGGAAGGGTGTCTTCTGTCTAAGTAGCTGTATTTTACCAAGTACATCCCCATGAGAATATGCTGTTGGTGTCCAAATCAGCAAATAGAGAGGCAGGTCCGTTTATCCTGGGCAGAAACAAACTCTGAGAAATGAATCTTGAATCTCATACTGCAGTAGGGAACCCTCTCTGCAGCTGTTAGCAAGCAAACTCTAGTTTGAATGCGAAGCTTATTTGCTGTTTTTTCTTTCTTGAACTCCATATTCAATTAATGTGTTCCTGATTTTAACCTAATGTTAAACTCAAATTATCCATTAAAATACACATCCAAATAGAGATGGCTACTTACAGCTTAATCCAGTTTTCCTGTGAATCACAGTTATAGTAGCAGAACAAGAGATGACTTGTTGAAGGACACCCATTGACTGAGAAATGAGACAGGGTGGGGGTCAGGCCTCTATGAATTCGAATAGAATTTGTTAAATTGGAATGATCTCAGCAAACATTTTTACTTCTGAAAACTGCTAAGTAACCGCAAAAATAGTGGTCAGAATTGATCTTTATTTCTGTGGGTGATGGATTTGTAAAGACAAAAGGACAGATTCTTCATGTTTCATTTGCTCTCCATTTCATTATATACATCAAAGCCTAGGCTTTAATTGAACATACATAACAACACCCAAATACAGCAACACCAAGCACAAATACAGTCTGAGTGGAGAATGGATTGAAGGCAGCCCTGTGGAGAAGGGCTTGCAGGTGCTGGTTGATGAGGTGCAACATGAGCCAGCAGTGTGTGCTTGCAGCCCAGAAAGCCAACTGTATCCTGGGCTGCATCAACTAGCAGACTGAGGGAGGTGATTCTCCCCTCTACTCTGCTCTCATAAGACCCCACCTGCAGTATTGCGTTCAGATCTGGCGTATCCAACACAAGAGTCACATGAACATATAGGAGTGAGTCCAGAGGAGGCCACTAAGATGCTCCAAAATTTGGAGCACTCCTGTTATGAAGAATAGG
>JBCJKH010042818.1:0-16225 GCA_039877255.1 Loriculus beryllinus
GGGAGGGTTGGACTAGATGACCTTCAAAGGTTCCTTCCAACCAAAACCATCCCATGAAAAGGAAAAATATGCCAAAGGTCATTCATAAACCAGTATTTTGTAAGCCTGTTTTTTGTGTCTCCCTTTTCCCCTACAGGCTACAGAAGAGGCACAAGCAGGCTCTGACCAGACTGCTGGAATGCCAAGCCTACTTTTTCAAATAATTAAAAGCTGGTAATTTGTGTTATGGACAAAACACTTTCCACGTTCAATTATGTCTGAAGTGATTTAACTGCATACTGGGCTACATAATGCAAAGCACAGCTTGCAGAGCAAAGGCTGTAATTTCACTTGACACTGGCAAGGTTGCAGATAGAATACTGAGCCCAGTTTTGAGACCCCAAGTTCATGTCCTGTAAGATGACGCTGAGGGCATTAGGACATAATTTGGAGAGGGAGAGGATAAGGGGTGATTTAACAGCAGCCTATTATAACTTCAAGGAATGTGACAAAAATAACACTGCCAAACACCTCAGTAGTGGCAGATAGTAAAACAGGGGGCAATGGCTACAAAAGCTAAAAACTCTTCATGAGGGTAGTACTGCTGCACTGCAACAGGGTACCCAGAGAGTCTGTGCAACCTTCATCCTTAGTGGTTTTCAAGACCCATATGAAAGAACATGTATGACATGATTCAGCAGGGCAAAAGCCTTTTTATTGGGCTGCACTGCACAACCTCCAGACTCAGAACAAGTGAGGTGAGACTGAATGACCTCTAGAGATCCTTTCCAACTGACATTCCTGTCATCGATATTTATAGGAAAACCATTTTGGGATTTGAGTGTATTCTCTCTGCAGAAGTGACCAGACAAGCACAGCCGCATCACACTAGCATTAGATAACTGTAAAAATGAGGCCACCCACCCCATTTTTCCACATGCTGAATAAAATGAGAGCCTAAGTGATGAAGTTAAAATGCTGAACTTGCGATTTAGACCTTGAGATGCTTTTGCCTCCATTATGGGAAGGACACTTCAAATATATGGTTAAATGGCTACAGGTTATGGTGTCGAACTGCATTATTTAATTTTGAACCTGTCTCACTGTGAATCGCATCCCCCAAACCTTGTCAAACTCCATGAGGAGAAAGAATGAGAGCAAACCATAGATTCTTGCTGGTTTAAGATCTCAAAAATAGTTTTGGTACACCATTCTTGAGTAGGGAAGTCATACCCTTCAAATGTACCATAGTGTCTGAATGACGGTGGGCTGCATAGATTAAGAGGTGTGTCAGATTTTAAAGTCAGTTTTTCATCATGTTTTTAAGGAGAATCAGCATTTTATTAACATAAAGGGCACAATGAATGCTTTTTTAAGGCAGCTAATCATATTAATTAAGAAAATAAATGCTAGAAAGTTACTGTGCTGCAAAAATCCTGCTGCTCCAGAACTCACACAGGTAACACTACAATGCATTTGCTTTGAATTACATGGTATCTTGGATTGATTTCTGAATTGCCAGTAACATGAGCAAAGATCTGAAGAAGTTAGGCTTTGTCCCCTGCCTAACTGAAGTAGTAACTGAAGTAGGTAAGCCTAAGTGAAGTAGTGCCACAGAGCAGGGAGTAGTCAACAAGAATTTTCTCCACAATATGCACTTCATGTGCTAATTTTATTTAAACATAAAAAAATGTCAATCTACCCACTAGCATTATAGTGAGTGTTTAGTAAACAGGAGAGGGAAGGAGTGGAAAATAACCACAAGAGGTAGGACCATTTTTTTTTTTAACCAAGACGGACTTAACATTTAGCCTTGTTTAAAAACAAAGTAAAACACCTTCAGCCATGACTCTGCTTCACCCTCTCAAGAAAATTATGTTACTATGTTTGCTTACTACCATACTCCCTGTTCTCCCCCCATTTGGGGCTGAAGAAGGGAGGAAGAAATATCAGCTAAAATAAAGTAGGAGTACTGCCTACTTGTTCTTTCTCTCCAAACCTTCAGTACATTGTATTCGCATACAAGCTTCACCCAATCCCTCACACTAATTGCAAGCAATTAGTATCAAGGCAACTTTCAGTAATCTGCCCTCTCTTGATTCCAGAGCTAGATCAGCAAGCCAAGAATGTTGCGCTTCTTACAAAATACAGTTAACTCTCCCCAGAAAACCTATGTCACATGTAAAAACTGGTACCATTGAGCATCCACGGCTACTTCTGGAGGCTGAATGTTCAGAGAACTTAGTAGTTCCCCAGTGGAAGTTGTAGGCTATACACAATCACATTCAGGCACTTTAATCTGTGACTTGGCTCCTGCACAGAGCTTCAATGAGAATACTTTCACGCTGTGGTAACTAGAGGTGACCTTTACTCACTTTCAGGTATACAAGAACTAGAGGACAAACGAAATGACTTCTAACTGAACTATTTAGTTTCAAATCCTTTCCCACTTCACATACAGTTGATGTATAACTAAAAAGTTTCACAAAACTGAAGAGCAGTAAAGGAAACGATGAAAAGGAAGAGAAAACCCTAACCGAATATTGCATCCCTAGATACCCTTCCCCCTTTAAATCAGCAGACAGGGAATTTCTCCCTAAATTATCACAGATCAAAGTAAAGTTTCTGGTATCAAATGAAGAAGCTATGGGTTTAATGCCCTCCCCTTGCACATACTCTGGCTTAAGAACTCAGTGCCCAAATTATCTCCACGATTACTGATGACATTAGCAGACCTAAAATACTAGTGCCATACATGAAAATAACACTACACTGCAAACTGATTCTGGAGGTTTCAAAGGTGACAGACGAAATTAAATAACCCAAAATCTTATCAAACGTAATAACAAGAAAAGTCTATGTCCCGTCAACACAACTGATGGACTTTACATTGCTAATCAGTTATAAAAGACCTCCATAAACATTATTGCTGCTAAACTGTCGGCAAAATATCACCAACATTACTCCTAAAGAGTAAAGCCAATTAAGCAAACCTACTTTGCTTGATGAGACAAAATCATTAAGCTCCAGCCCTTGAAAAGCCTAGAGTCTGCCTAACCAACTTTGCATCTATAGAGAAGACGATTTTATTTCAGAAGTTTAAAGCCCCTGCCCCATACCAAATGCATAATTAGAATACTGAAAGCAAGATAAAAACTGTTACATTCTTAAAAGTCTGGACACCAAATTAAGTTTCAACTAGTGACTGAAGACCAGCAAATTCATGGTATTGAAGTGAAAGCTCAAGTACAAACTAAAATTTGCTATCTTGTGGCCACTCCTGAGAACACATATTTTGCATGGAAAGAGTGGAGAAGTAGGAGAGATAAGATTCACAGATTTTGGATTTTAGGGTGTATCTGAACAAGCCACAGTTCAGGGCACACAAGCATTTTCTCTACAGCAAAGTAAAGGCTGGAATACGGGGATATAAAGTCTAGAAAACCCAGAGATGTTTTTGTAGTTATAAAAGAAGACTTCTGTGCGGGTTTGTTTGCGCATATATCTGTATGCCACAGAAAACCAAAGCACTCCAGTACACCTGTGTAACGCCGGGGCAGAGCCAGAAGGAGTCCTTGACATTTTGCAGGATCTACACAAACAGCTGGATTTCTGACAGCAAGCAAGGATAAAACAAGAGCAGAAAACACTTTACACGCGTTTTTCCTTGAGCTAACACCGAGCTGCACCCAAAACCTTTCAAGTCTAATGAAATGAAGGAGCAGGCATTCCCATCTTCCCGAAGACAATGGAAATTAACCAGCGAGGCTCGGGCGTTAGGAAAGGGCAAGATTAAGACACTAGGGACCATACGCTGCCCCTCCGCCCGCCAAAGAAGAGGAGTCAAAGGCGATACCACTCCTGGGCCTGGCACCGAACCAGGACTCCCCTGGAAGGTGACCCCGGCGCAGCCTCCGTGGGTGCTGAGGAGAGCCCCAGGCGACCACCAGGCCCCTTTCCTCCTGTGTGCCCAGAGCACATTCAAACCACTCATGGAGGAGCCCAGCGAAGGAACCGGCGCCATTTCGCAGCCACCTCCACCTGACGGAGTCCCCCGCCACAATCGCCGCGGCGAAGGGGGGCATCCCGCCGTCACCCCGACCCAACCACCCCCTTCAGGAAGGGCCATGGACTCGGGGAGCGGTACCGACCATAGCTGCGAGGAACTGCGGATCCAACCGCCTCGAGGTCACCTCTAACAACACGACCGGGGCCGCAGAGCCGCTGCACTGAGCTGCCGCGGGAGGGGGCGGGGGCGGTGAGCGCCCCGAGGCACGCTGGGAGATGTAGTCGCTGCTACGACACCGACGCACTGCACTCTGCCACGTGAGAACTACAACTCCCGGCGTGCCTCTGGACGCTCTAGCCCCGCCCCCGAGCGCCATTGGCTCACAGTTGCCCGCCCCCTCCCCAGCTGCCCCCATTCATTGCAGCGGAGGCCACGGAGTCGTCAGGAGGCAATACGGTGCTTCCTTTCTTGCGCATGCGCTGAGGGCCCGCCGGTTGCGGCAAGCGCGGGCATTTCTGTTTGCGCATGCGCCACGCGGGCCTAGGCGGAGGGGTCCGAAGACTCGTTTAGGAAGGCGCATGCGCGCCAGGCGACAGACACCGGCGGGGGACGCCGCTCGTCGCTGGGAGTATGTGTCTGCTGCGCGTGCGCAGGTGGCGGTGCTTCAGTGGTTGCTAGGTAACGGGCCGCGCGGGCAGCGGCGCTGGCGGTGCCTCCCGTCCTCAATCCCAATCCCAATCCCGTTCTTCTCCCGCTTCTCCGGAGCGCTCGGTGGGTTCGGCGGCGCGGCCCGGCCCGGCCGGGCCGTGCCTTTCCCGGGGTGGGTAGCTCGGCGGTCCCGAGCTGTTTCCGTGCGCAACCGGCAGGGCCGTTGCCCTCCGCTCCCGCTCTACCTCAGTGAGGCCGGCCGGCAGGGCTTGGGGGTCGCAGGCGGGAGCTCCTCTCCTCAGGCCCAGACAGAGCTTCACAAAGTCCTGTCAGCCGTTTCCTTCGAGTTACTTGTAATGGGGAAATTTGAGAGCTTACCCGTGCTATTCTGCTGTAACAGCGTGACCGCAGTAGCGATTTGTTGTACAAAAATAAACCTATTCCTCTAGTGGTATTTTTGATTGTGGACTGCAGTAAACTTTTTGGGTCTGTGTCAACAGCGAGGCTGACACTGGGATAAATAACATCAGCAAACTCCACAGTTTCCTACACTGTGTTATGGTATTAAAGAGAGTCTTGTGTGGCACAGTTGATTGTTTTCCTTACATCCTAATGAACTTCCTGATGAGGTTCCTTATTGGGCAAATTCGGTAATTCATTATGAAGTCTCACTTGTCTGAATGTATTCCTATAAGTGTAGAGATAAATTTTACACTAGTCCTTATAGCTGACTGCATTCGATTGCTTGGTTTGGTTTTTTTAACGATCTAAACAGCATGTACACTTACTCCATTTCTTTCTCAGTTCTGGGAAATAAGAAGTTACTCCTTTAGGGCAGTGGGTGTAAAGTGTAAATATTTATGCTTGTCATGCAAAAGCGCTCTCGTTTTAGCACGTCTTGCTGCTAACCGCGTTCATGCTACAGCTCAAAACTGTGGCTTGAACAAGCCTCCAGCTTAACCTCCAGCAGCTTCTGCAGTACAGCAAACTGCAGTGTCGCAGATGATAAGGTACAGTCGTACTTAGTGTGTTTTAAATATCAAACTATAGTGATTTATATAAGTTAACAGCCCTCCATTTTTAATACGGATGAAGACTGTAGCTAGTTTATCCCTTCAGGGGATGAATTCGAAAGGCAAATAGCTGCAAGAAAAGCTGAGGTCTGACTTGCTGGGAAAGGTAAAGAAGTTTGGTAAGTAGAAGGGAGCTTGTTTTCCACTCAGATTATTCCAGAGTGTCTTGAGATGCTTTACACTGGTGGTGCTAACCTTTTTTGCACCTGGATATCGTACAGATTTAATTAACACGATTTAAGATTATTTAAGATTTAAATGTACACAAAACCTGATGTGGACCCACATGAGGTAATTTCCACTCAGCGTAATGGGTTCAGTTTAAATTGATTGCTTATCAGTTCTCAACTAATTCAGTGTTAACATGCTGTAAACTGACTTGTGTGTGTCAGCATAGCAGGTTGTGTGCAGTTAGTGGATTTCAGTTGATTGAATTTCCTTCTCTAGGTAAGGCTCTGTTTTCAGTCTCAGTCCTTTTTTTAGTCAAGCTTGTGCTCCTTGTATTATTTGGTGTTTGAAGATAACAATATGTCTTGTGTCAAAAGTGATTTGTAATGATTATGTTGTAAACCCATGTGTAAATGCTTTTGTGTGTCAGTTTGTTTTAAATCTGTTCCCAGTATAATTAGTCTGAGGTGGAGTTAAACTGGTGTAAGGCTGTTTGCACTGTCTTTTGTGCTTAACTAAAGATACCATGAAGTTTTGCCTTCTGTGAATGTGAGCTGATTTTTAGTTAGTGAAACTTTACAACTCCACTATTTTTTTGTTACTTGTCTTAGATTTTATTTCTACTTGTTAACCTTTAATATTTTCAAGGAAAATATAAATGCATGAAAATAAATGAGTGATGCTTTTGTCTTCCCATCTGTTTTTTAGTTTCTAAAATACATCTTTTGTTTCTGGATGGAAACACTTCTGGTGGTGTAGGAAGTTTTGGTCCTTGGTAGTGTTTCTTGTGCTGTGGTCACTGTAGGAATCTGTAAACATACAGTGTTGGAGTTCCTGCAACCCCACCTTCCAAATCTCTTCTCTTCCAAATCTTATTCCATATTCTCTTTATCTTCAAGAAGTGTGGTATATTTGATTTTTTTTTTTTCTGATTTACTAGTCTTAGCACCTTTTCAAAGTTTTGGATATTTTCATTCCAAATGGAATGCTGGTTTTCCTGTCAACTTTGTCTTCAGATTTCCTCTAGTTTGTTACTGTCTCATAATTTTCTTGTCACATTTGTGCTTTCTACTGACAATATTATTTTCTTGAGATCATAAGGTAATCATAAAATGTAGTTTTTTAATATTCTTTAGTGCTTCCCCCATGTTTCATTAGTATGTTTCTTTTGTATAGTCTTTAAGACAAGGTTGCATAAATAAAACATATTACATGCAAAAGAAGTAACAGAAATTTAATGTACACATGAATTAAGCTGTCAGTTTAATCTTGAAATACACTTTACAGCCTTTGCTCTAAAAAGCGATTGAATTACTTGGAATTGATGTAATTAAACAATACCTAATAGTCTCGATCATTTAATTTCCATTTTGGGGGGATTAAGTATTTTTCAAGACAACTAGTAGTTTTGAAGAGTAGGATGACAGAATTTTCTTTCTCTTTTTTTTTAATAGATTTTAAAATAAATTATTTTCTCTTAACAGCTGCTGTGTTCTTTAACTGTATTTTGGATGGAATTTTGGTTTTCTTCATTTCCGCCTATAGAAACAGATGAATTTTTTTAGGTAAGTTTTTACACATAACTTTACAAATTCTTGAAAATTATCTTTTTGTTGTGTCCACATGTAATGCAGTTTTTCTTTTATGCATTTACTTACATTTTTTAATACAAAAATGTGTCTTTTGTACCTAAGTCTGTGTGATAAATATGTTTAAAATGCTTAAGACTATGTGGGGTTGGAACTAGATGGTCTTTTAAGGTCCCTTCCAACCCAAACCATTTTATGATTCTATGTAAAAAAATAAACTATAAATGTCAGTTTCAATCCTAGAAATAATAGTAGAATTGAAGTGGTCTTGGAGCCTCTCCTGGGTTATGATGCAGGGGAAGAATAGTAAGGGATTTTTCAGAAATGAAATAAAGCATTACAAAAAAATACTGAAATGGGATTAAGAGGATCAAAAGCTATTTCTTTCAAAGTATGTGAGAAATCTTTAATAGACTTTGAAAAAGATAAAGACAGATATAAGCAAGAACAATTAAAATCTTAGTTTAGAAAATTTAGAAAATTTCATTAGGAATTTATATTTTTATACATTTTTTTTTGTATTCATAGTGCTAATGTCCAAACCTAATTTTTCACTGTTAATTTCTAATCTTCAGAATTATGTAATACTGCATAAACATTAAATGGTATGGTCAAACTGGCATAGCTAGAAATTCTGCTTCTAACCCTGTTCTTTTCTTTTGGTTATTTTGTTGGTTTTTGTTTTCTTTTTTTGCTGTGGTTCAGAAAACTGTCTTAAAGAGAAATTTTACCTTTTATAGAACTCGTTTCATTTAATCCTATGATTTCATTTTTCCTTCTTAATAATTGAGTTTGGTTTTTACATTATTAGAGGTAATTAATCGTTCATTAATTGGTTTATACAACCTTTAGTATATTTTTAATAGATAGATAGGATGCCATAAAACATTCTGTCCTCTTGTGCCTACTATGAAGAGACATATGATATCCTGCAATATGTATTAGTAATCGTTATGAACTATTAATGAGTCAAATCTTAATAAAAATTGTGACCAGAAAGTTCTTTTTTATTTATTACTTCTAATTAAGTTAATAATACAAACAGCTACTGTATGTTTCACAGAAGATACTAACAATTAAGGCCTCCATTGCTGTCTGTGTGTTGTTAGATCTGAGGTGGTTAGTCTCATACTCACAGGCCTCCAGTACCTGGAGAGCAGTTCAGGTATTGCAGGGCTCCATCACTGACTGGGGATTGTGGTATAGCACAGCAGCTTGGTAATAGCAGCCCTGTTGTAGGCAAAGATTTAACATCCTCCACCTTCCATTAACTGGTTTTGGAGGATTTTCATCTCACAGTTCTTAAAGTACAGGGTGTAGAGAACCCCTGTTAAAAATGAAACCAAACCAACCAAGATGCACACGTATGCACACAGAGCCTTTGGCATGTTGGTTGTAAATTCAGTTGATCTCTGAATCAAAAAGAACAGAAAAACTGTGTTCCTGGTGCATGAGAAATAGTCTTGCTGGATTCTCTTTTACCTTAACACACACATTTCTTGGCTCAGCAGACACTTTGTGACAATGTGTGTGAATTTTCTACTCACTGCTTGCAATGCGTGGGGGAGGTTGATTGTGATTTGTAACTTCTGAGTCAATTAGGTACTTCTTTCCATGGTAGGTGAGCTGAGGTGTTAGAGGCTTTTGCAAACCACTGGGAAATGGGAAATGGAGAGACAAGAGGAGTAGAAGTGTCCTTTGAAAATAGGAGAATGGCATGAGTACAGCTGAAAGTTCTTTTCTCTATTTGCTGTCTGCCTGTTATGCTAAGTGGGTTTCCAATTAGTTAACTATTTGAAACACTTTCATTAAAGTGTGTATAATGAGATTTCTTTCCATGCAGACTATATAAAAGTAATAAAGCAATTGCTTTGTAAAATAGGACTTCCTAATTGAAATGCAACAAGAAGAATGTCAGGTTAGAGGTACATATAAAAAGAATGCTACATTGATCACAAGAAATGGTACATTTCCTTGGTTAATTGGATTTTTTGGAGTGTGATGAAATTGTTGTGTTGATATGGTGAGTTTCCAAGGCATATACATCGCATCGCTTCTTTTATATGAATGACCAACCTGTTTTAGTATGTTCCTGTTCAGTAAAACTGACATGTTAATGCATTAGCTGTAAGTATATGAGCAATGAAAATCTGCTTTTTTATGAACATCTGAAATTATCGTGGTATTATGCAATAGCTTCTTCATTCAGTTTCTTGTTTTATAAGACAACATGAAAGTGTGGGTGTGTTTTAAACCCAGTTAGAACAGGCAGGTTGGTCTTCTAAAGAAGAGATAACCTATGTAACAGTTTAAGTTCTACAAAATTATAGAGCTGCCATTATCCAGAACAATTTTTTCTCCCTATTTTCGGCCCAGTTATTCAATGGTGTTTTAAAGAAAATATCACTAGAAATACCTGGGGAGGGAGAATGATGTCTTACAATGTTGACCTTTTAAAGTTAATTGTTTAAAAGCTAACTCTTTGCAGAAGGAAAATATCGATAATTTTTTGTTTTAATGACATTATTCATATGTGAAACATAACTTTTAGAACATGGATTCATCAGTTACAAGCTTAAGAGCCAACTAAACTGTTTCTTGCGTGGAGGCTCATCTGCTACTTCACAGATTTATTTTGATATCTGGCCTACTTTTGGAAACCTTATCCAAACTGATTTTTATGCAGCAGTAAAGAGACTATGGATGGCTTTGGTGTTGCTTATAGTACTGTACATATTCAGTGTTTTTACTGATCCTAGAGGAAAGAAAGAAGAAATTGTACTTATTCATTATACTCATGTAAACACAAGTACTCAATTTCTCCACATGCTTATATTCAATCAGTTGCACACTGTAAAGACTTCTTTACAGTGCCACCTTCTTTTAATGAAAGTGTAAGCCCATGATTCCAGCCGAGTCTGTTTGCCACACCAGTGTTACATAGTTTTGAGTTTCCTGCAGCTCCAAAGCATGCAATATGTTTTTTTTTTGTTGGTCTTTCAGGTCAGAATGTTGACAAGAGTTGTGTTGGAACCCATGAGAATGATTTTCAGTCTCATGCTAAAAGAAAACCGATGTTTTAAACTTCTGGGTATGTCATGAAGGCATTTAGAGTTGCCTTATCCAGCTGTGATGGTGTTGAGGTATTACTTCATTTGAACTCATCATGGTAGTCGTATAAGCACTGTTCTGAGCCATTTTTAGTGGAACCAGCAGGCTTCCTGTAAGAGAGAGCTAAGGAGTGGGTCTGTATGTGCCCAGTATGAATGATAAGGGAACTATGGCATGGAACAAAATCAGGAGTGTGACCACTTCTTTTTCTGTGGACACAAATGATAGAGAAGAAAGTAGCTGCGTCTTTGAATGAAAGAGGCTTCTCCAGCACGTAATCAAGGAAAGGGAATCAGATTATAGTTAGTGTTTTTCTCGTTTGTTTCTAGAATGGTACAGCTGTGCATTTTTGTTAGGTTTAATTTGCAGTCTACCCTTACCTGTATTGAGTAACCATGGTAATGTACTAACACATGGATGGTGAAAAGGTTGGATCCTAATTGAGTACTTTGAGTCCTATTGAAAAGCTCTTGACTATACAGTAGAATATATACTTTTTAATATGGGCAAAGCTATGGACATCTATTTCATGACAGATAATCCCATTTATTTACAACAATGGGTAAGATACTGCTTTTCAAGTTGCCCACTGTCTGACTTAGAAGACTATAAAGTATTGCAATGAAATGGCCTTTTCTTTTTATAGCTGTTTGACAAACAGAGTCTAGCCTCAGTGTATTTGTCAAGGGAGCTAGAAATACACCACAGTTAAATTATGGGTTTGTATCTCCAGGTGGTGCTTGAATTCATGGTTGAAGACTGTAGAAATTAATTTTGCTAAAGCAAGAAACAACAGGACATTAAGCTACTATGCCAGCTTTAGATGTACGCTTCAAAAATTTTTTGCTGCTCAGCATTATTCAGTAATCTTTAACTCAAATTGCAGGAAATATTTGAAATTCCATTCTAACAATATCCAACAGAGAATATTAAAGGAGCATTAAATTTCAAATGCCTGAAGGAAAATGTTCTCTTGCAACACCGTGGGCATTTGGATCTCACTAGTATATGCGGTATTATAGTCTAATGTTATGCTTTAGTTGGTCTAAAATGAAAGCTCAATTTTAATTCTATCTCCAAAAACTTGGCATACTGCAGTGAAAAATAATTTATTTGAATGTTGTTTTTTAATATATTGCAACTAACTTTAAAGCTTCCTTATATAAGATTCCCACTATGGCTTTTTGTAATCTGACTCTTTCATTAAAACTTGAAATATACTTCCAAAGACTTATCTCAGTGCTTTCACTGCTAATTTACAAGTTATACGATCCCAAAGTTACCACAAAAGTTCTTCTCACTTTATGCAATTTTTCTCTTAATAAACCAAAACTTTAGATTATCTTTGCAAATACATAAACCACCAAACCAGAAGACAAATACACTCTTAAGAGGCAATATGCAAATAAAAAATGGGATTTAAAGACACATTTGCACAGTTTTGCACTGGTGAATTTGGCAAAACCATTAGTAAATTGAAGTCAAAAAAGTGCCGATTAAACCTTTATGTTTTTATAACCAATATATGCCATATTTGATAGCAAAGCTATTTCAGAAGTGAGTCTCCAGCTTACCAGATGCTGAGGAAAGAGCAGAAGAATATTTCTAGCAGATTTAGAAAATCTCTAGCATGGATATATTTCTTGCCATACAATTAAGTATCTTGGTATGTGGCAGAACAAGGGCAAGTGGTATGTTACCATTGGGAAATTAAGATTTATAGTTTTTAGAAAAATATTAGGGTTTTTTTCCACCCATATCTGACTTTTTTCCTGTTTGCACTTTTGGCTGGTGTAAACAGAGTAGTGTCCAGGAAGATGTTGATGGTGTGATACTTGATACATGCTTAGAGTTTCACCAGAAGCAGGTTTTTTAATATTAGTGGGCCAGTTGCCTGTGAAATTGGACCATTGTGACTTGCCTGACAAATGAGACTGGGGGGCAAATGTGATTTAAGGACTTCAAAACTGCAGAGAGAATTCAAATTAACAGCATACTTCAGATGGTTTAAGATGCATAATAAATGCAGTCTAATAAATGGTCTTGTCTTTCATCATGGAGATTGGAACTACATGATCTTAAGGTCCTTTCCAGCCCTAAGTATTCTATGTGGATATCAGATCTATAAGTATAGGTAAACATGTATTATCATGCAGACATTAACCCATTTGTGCAATATAGCCATGTGGAACACAAATAAGTGAAAATTCATTAACTGTATCATTAGTTTAACTGCAGTGCTAGACTCAGTTCTTGGCCAAATTAATCTCACTGATTTCTGTAGTGAAAGCTAGTGCAGTATCACAGCCCTGGTGCAGTGTCTGCTGCCCCTGGTGGCAACTCCTTTGTAGTACTGGTGGACATCAGCTTGCCTGTTCAAGGCCCCTTTTGGCCTTTGCATCACTACGTAACTTTTAATGGAAGCTGTGGCCTACCGACGGTTGATAGGCTGTTTTTCCATCATAGCTGGTCTCAGGCAGTTGTACCCAAACTTCAAGCAAGTGGAGTGGGATGCTACCTTGTTGATGCAATTGTCATTATATAAGGTTATCTGAACGCATCTCTTGGAAGGCAAGAGTATCCACATTGGGGTAATAACACCATTATTAAAAAAAATAAAAATAAAAAAGATTGTGTAATTTTTTGGACAGAAATGACCAAACTCTAAAGAAATGTGGCCTTAAAGAATATTCTGCAGTTTTGGAGGGCACTTTGGTTTTGTAACTATTGAACCTGTCTTGCTTGAGAAACGGAAAGCTTGTAAAATGTGTAAGAAATGTATGTTGGAAGAATAAGTCTGTATGGATGTCAAAATCAGTCTTACTAGATGGCTGTATTTCCAATTTTATTGTCATAAAAAAAAATCTGTAATTACACTTCTTTGCTAATTTTTGTATTAAGTGTCTGTTCTTTAAATAGTAGTGTAAAGAAAAACAGAAGAAAATGTAAAGCTTGATGTGCTGTGGTACAAAGCACATCTTACCTGGTACTCTGTCTTACCTGGGCTGTATATTTAAGTAGATTATTTCAAATCCATTGTTTTGCCAGCTTTAATTCCAATAGCTTGGCCAGATGCAGTGAATGTAATACAATGAGTTGCAATGAGTTACCTACTGCTTATATTATAGAATCATAGAATGGTTTGGATTGGAAAGGACCTTAAAACTTACCTAGTTCCGACCCCCTGCCACAGGCAGGGGCACCTTCTGCTAGAGCAGGTTGCTCCAAGCCGTGTCCAGCTGGCCTTGAACACTGCCAGGCAGCCACAGCTTCTCTGTGCAGCCTCTTCCACTCATGTTGGAATTCCTTCATAATAAGTAATTTCTTCCTTCTATCTAATCTAAATCTACCATCTTTCAGATTAGAACCTTTGCCTTTTGTATTAGACACTCTCATGTAAAAAGTTTCTTTCTTACAATCTCCATTGAAGTATTAAAAGACTGCAATAAGCTCTCTCCAGGGCCTTCTCTTTTCCAGGATAAAACCTCAGCTCTCTCAGCCTTTCTTAATAGGATAGCTTCTCCATTGCTCCAGTCTTTTTTGTGGCTCTTCTCTGGACTCCTTGTAACAGGTCCGCACCTTTCTTGTGCTAGGAGAACCCTAGTGGTATGGTCTCACAAGAGTGGAGTAGAAGAGGAGAATCCCTTCCCTTGACCTTCTTTTTCATCACTCTTTATGCAGCCCAGGAAATGATTGGCTGCTGGACTGCAAGCACACACTGCAGACTCATACCTGATTTTTCATCTGCCAGCATTCCCAAGTCCTTCGCTGCAGGGCTGCTCTCAGTGCATTCATCCTCCAGTCTGTACTGCTTCTGGTGATTGTTCCAACCCAGGTGCAGGACCCTGCACTTTGCCCCATTGAACCTCATGATGTTGACACTGGCCTGCTTCTCAAGGCTGCCAAGATCCCTGTGGGTGGCATCCTATCCCTTAGAAGTATCAACATAATCACTCAGCTTGGTGTCATCGACAGGTGTGCTGAGGGTACATTCAATCTGACTATGTCATTAATAAAGATATTGAGCAGTGCTGGTCCCAGAACAAACACCTGAGGGATACCACTTGTTACTGGTCTTTATTTGGAGCTCCGCTGAGCTGTTGCCCATGCAGCTGTCCCTATCACTTCCCTGTCATCTGTATGCCTTGACATAGCTTCCAGGAGGATCTGTGATCTTATGAGGCTCAAGATGTGGCTGTCACACAATGCAGAGTGGTGAATAGGTACCTTCTGTGACAGTCCATGTCATTACATGTGAGGAATCAGGCATGTTTTTTAAATATGAATAATTTTTAGATATTGAAAGAGTTCCATGGTAAATGTAATTAATACATTAAAATAGAAACAAAATTCTTAATGATGTAATTTCAGTAAATGAGGTGCAGCTTGTGACAGAGTTTATGTGAAAGCTCAGAATGTGCATTGAATGCTGCTGGCAAAGTCCTCTATCAGGAGAGCTGTGAAATTGATTACTGTTTCAGCTGGCTGCAAAGGTCTCTTTACATGGAATTCAGGGTAAGATTGGTACTGCAAAACTTGTAACACAGTTGTCATTCTTGCATTAAAATACAAAGCTCAGGCATTGGTGGCAGTTTCATTTGAGTAAGTATTAGGTAGTAAGCAGACCTTACTCCTCAGGGAACTATTTGATTTTAGAATAACTTGATTACATTTCATCGAAGGGCAAACTAAATATTTAGATTCCTGAAAGGCTTAGCTAGATTTGGCATCTGTCAGTGATAATGTTTAACTTTATCACTTTTCTTCCTTTGCTGAAAGGTTTTTTGTGTTGCTTTCTTTTGTGTGTAGAATTTTTAATATATGATTTTAGAACTGTCCCAAGTGGTTTTTTCTGACTTTGCTTTGATATATATCAAGTCGTGTCCCTATTCAGTACATGACAATAAATTAAATGCACTGCTGTCATGCCTGTCTTCTGACTTCAACTGTCAACAGCATGCAACACGTTCAGTTCTAGTGTGTGACTGAACTGCACTGCGGTAATCTTGAAATTATGCACATTGTGCAGGTGGTTGAATGTTCTTTAAAAAGTAGCCTATTAAACTATGCTGCCTGTAATGGCAGCAGATAAATGCTAACTTCAGCATCAATGTTCTCTTAAAATACATGCTGTGCTGAGGTGATCAGTCACTCTGAATTCAAGGACATGAATATGCAGACGCTGCATAAAGCTACAGGAGTGGCATACCTGGGAAGGTGCTGCTGCTGCTGGGTTTTCAGAAGATGGCATGCTGTGAGTTTTAAAACTCCTTAGTCATGGGTGAGCTGCAGTAAATGTCATTTTGTAATTGAAGCTGTGCAAGTTAGTTATTCTACACTTCCTTCTAACTTCTTTTTTCAAAAATGTCTTTGCTGGGATCAAAGAAACATTGTCATCATGAAAAGAAATCATGCAGTATTTAGAATCATAGAATAGTTAGGGTTGGAAAGGACCTTAAGACCATCTAGTCCCAACCCCCCTGCCATAGGCAGGGACACCTCACATTTGCTGAATGGGGCAGGGAAGCAGAAGAATGAAAATTCTGCATCTTTTTCTCATATATATATACATATATATATATATATATATATATATATAATAGTTGTCATCTGTTTCATGGATCAGTGTGGAGATTATGCTTTTGGCC
>JBCJKH010042818.1:17087-34838 GCA_039877255.1 Loriculus beryllinus
CCCTTCTTCCTGGGCCTAACTTTAGTCCTGAATTCTCTACCTCCTTCCCCCCCCAGGGTGATGGGGAATGGATGTTGTGGTCAGTTCATCACATAGCTGTTTCTGCTGCTCCTTCCTCCTTGGGAGGACTCCTCACTCTCTTCCTCAGCTCCAGTGTGCGCACCTTCACACAGGAGACAGTCCTCCACAAATTTCTCCAATATGAATCCTTCCCACAGGCTGCATTTCTTCACAAATTACTCCAGCATGGGTTCTTCCCCTGGGGTGCAGTCCTTCAGGCACAGACTGATCCAGTATGGGTTCACCATAGGGTCACAGGTCCTGCCAGCAAACTTAGGTTGTTGCACAGTGCCCTTTGTATTTCTATATAATGTATAATTTATAAGTCCATTATATTAACATTTATCTTTGATGGAAATTGGAGTCAAATGAGAAAGGGTTGGCAAAAAGAATGGGTCAAGCTGTGAAATGATTGATAATTAAAAGATATACAAATGCAAAGAACAAACTCAGACCTGAACATGCTACTTGGAGTTTTTGAAATTCTCTTTCTGATGACTCTATTTCAATTTTTTGGTTTTGTGTGATATTAAGGTATAAAATCAAGCTTCTGTGAGAGCTCAGATTCTGGTTTTTGGGGAAGGGAATAGAGAGAACATGCACTGTTATAATGGTTGTTGATAATTTGGGGCTGCTGAACCAATGCTATTCACACTGACATCCTGTCTTGTCAGAAAATGAAGTAATTTATTGAAGTAATTAAACACAAATACAGACAATTACAGCAGAAAATTACTGTAATTGTTTTGTTTTCCATATAACAAATGCAGATTTATGATTTCTTTGACCACATCCAAGGGTTTACTACCAGAATTCACAGAGAAACCGTAAATATTGTTCTGTTATGCTTAATGTCAGTGGTATGAATTTAACTTTCTTATTTTAAAATCAGCTAGGACAGGTTTCATCGGAATGTTGAAACTGGTCCACAACAGTTTAACATAAGCCCATTCTTGGTTTTCAAATGCTTGTTCATGTTCTGTCACACCTGTTGATTGCAAATCAAATGCACAGCTGGAATGGTAATGAACACTTTTTGAAGGTTTTGAAAGGAGGGTTTAAATGAATCTTGAGGTGAAAGTTAAGCCATATTTAGAGTACTTTTGCCTTGTTTTGGTTTCATCAGGTAACTCTAGGCCTCTTTTAGAAAACTTGGTCACTTGTATTCTATTTTTTCATGTTCTGTGATGGTTGCAGGGTGCTATAATGACATTTTCTGATTCAAAACTGGAAAGGCCTTTCCTGGCAGATGCTTTTTAAAAAAACTAGATAGTTAAAAATCTGTCTTTAAACAATTTCTTTTGAAACACAGACTGTATCTGATGCAGTCAAGAGCTGCGCTGAATTTGCAGTAACCTGGGAAGTTGTAACAAAATGTGTAACTTTGCCTATGCCCGAGGGTTGCTCTTCAATCAGACTGCCTGTTTTTTTGTTAATGATTGTGGCTGAAAAGATTTATCAGAATGTAAAAAGCAGTCATTCATATAGAGGACATTCATATCTACGTTTATTGATCTTTTATGTTTTTATCAATTTAGAGGCCATAGGTAATGAGGCTATACATGCTATGTTGAGAATTAATACAGATAATTCTAATATTGTTCTCATTAATTGTACCATGGCCAGCTTCTTTGTTATGTTTTGCTATGGTTTTTCCTCTGGACTATTGCAAGCTTGGTCAGTGTAAATTTTGGCTATGTACATAGTATTGCCTATTTTAAAAACGTGACATTTATTACTTTAGAACCCTAAATTTAAGTGACATAAAGATATCTGTTTAAATATAATTGCAGCTTTTTATTTAAAGCATTTTAACCATCTCCAGTTTTGCCTGTTAGCAAGCTCTTTCTTAACCTTAGAAACTAAAAGACTAGCAAATGGTTTGAGATTAGATGAATAATTATGTTAATGACTGTGAAATAGAACCTGAGGAATCAAAAAAATTGTGATACAGGACTATCAGAATGGTTTTCTAAAGGCTGAAGGTTTAGATTGGGTTGGATAGGACATGCAGCAGAGCAACTGAGAGAATTACAGCCTCAGGGGTTTGTTCTCTGGCTTAAGCAGAAGATGAACATATTTTAAGGATCTGAAGTTGTTTTCTGTTTCCCACCTAGGCCTTGCGTGTGTATGTACCTCACTGTAGTCTTTTGATCTCAAGGGACAGTGGAGATCCCTGTCCCCATAAAGGGCCTTCATTTAAAGTTATTAAGCAGGTTTCATTCCTGAACTTCTGCCCCTGGTGAGGAAGCTGCTTCTCTGTCCTAATCTCTTGAGTTTTCTGCTGGTCTCTTCCTGCTAATTTTGCACTTAGGTTAGCAGAAGGTGCCATTCACAGGGCTGAATGCTTGAGTTTGAGTCTTGACAATGAGCAACAGTACAACTGGGATGGCTATCACTCAGTCAACTCCTGCTTCTTTTGAGGTTGTACAAGCACAAATAGGGTCCATTTGCAAAAGGCACATGGGCAAAGTGGATGCTTTTTTGAGAAGTTTCTTGGGAGAGGAAAACAACGCCTAAAGGACTGGCAAATGCAGTGCATTATCGTTAAGATGCACTAGAGGGCCCAGCCTGCATACAACCTTTTTGCCAGAAGAAAAATGAGTAGTAAGCTGAAGGAATTTCTGAGAAATGACAGCAAAATTAGGAAGAGAAAGAACTTTCTGAAGCAAACAGGGCTCCAAACAGGACTGAATGTGGAGAAAGGTGATAGAGTGACAAATGCATTCAACCTGAAAATGTAATCAGACAAGCATGTTCCCCTGCTGGAGAAGGGATTTAGCAACTTTGAACTCAAAATCATGTGATTTCTTCCTCCTCCTGGCTAGATTAAAAGGGGGAGTCGTGTTTTTAATATTATATCATGCTTAACAAACCATTGCGTGCTGTGTCAAGTTCATTTTCACTATCAGCTCTGCCTAAAAACCATTGCTATCTGTAGTCTAGCCTGAAGGTGACAAGAGATTTGAATCATTGTAATTAGGCACTCATCATACAGCAAAAAGATACAACTATCTTGATGAATCCCTATGAAAAAAGAAGCTGTGGGTTTTATTTTTTTCTTTGACTGCAGTTTGTGCCTGGGAATGGAAATGAGCTCAGCAAGAAGGTGCGGTACTTTCCTCAGCATGACAACGGTTGTCCTGCTCTCTGTGCAGAAAAAGTTGAAGAGGTTTTTGCCCTGCCAAGTCCTGTTGACACCTTCAAGTGTTTTTGGGCCTCTCCCAGGTTTTACTTGACAAACATATTCATATGTCCCACTTCTGTCTGATTTTGGGAAATAAATAAGAATTCACTCTCCACACTTAAGCAAGAGCTATGAAATGAGTTATTGTTTGCCTTTTAGTATCATAGCTCCAGGGCACACTTTTGCTATGAAATGTAAGTGATGAAAAAGTGGATCTGTCTAGCAAAGCCAGAATTGTGTTTGGATACGGCAGAAGTGGGCTATAAGGAACTTTATCCCTCCAGGGAAAGGCATTTCCGTACACACCAAAATGTAGGTTTGTGACCCCTATTATAGCTACCCTGTGTTAATAATACCCTGTTTTGTTCTCATTTTCTCCTACATTTTAGGAAGAGTACAGTAAACATTCCTGAAATATGTACAGCTTTCACCAGGCAGGAGTTCGTTGCACTTTTACCGTTTCATAACAAGAACAATGAGTTATGCTTCATTCTTTTTCTCTGAAGATACATTACTTTGTCTTATCACTCATCTGCGCATCTTTCCTCAGAGACTGGATAACGTTCTTTTTGATTATTAAGATCTTAGATTGTTCAAAAGTGAATTGGGGAATGGCATTTATTGCCCAGTAGCATACTTACAGTGCAGTGGAGACTTGTCGTAGCCATAAAATGTTTGAATTCAGGGTCCTAATGCCAATTTATAAGTGCTCTGGTTATCAAAAGTGAAATGGGAGTATAGATTTACATACTTACTTTAGGCAGTGGTAGTTGAAATGTGATAATGTACTTGGGTTGCATGGGGGAAGTAAGTGATTTATCCAACATGACTCTATGAACTATGGATCTGTTAGGGTTTTGAAGAATGGGTGTCTTTAATGAATATGTTGTATAGTTTTATGAAAACTAAAGAAAAAGACCCCATGATTATGCTAGAATGTTAAAGCTAAATAGATTTGGGATGTACTGAAAAACTATTTCAAGCAGAGTTCTGTAAAAACTTTCTGGAGCGAGCAAGTACTAGTTTTGTTGGTCATGGAAACTGTCGACTGAGATTAGCATTTAAAACAGTTAATCTGCAGTACTAAAATACTGGAATGAACTTGAATTTGTAACCTTAGATATATGACAAGTAATGTGGCCAAGAGAGCTGGAGATAACACTTTGCTCATAGTAGCAGGTGTAATTTCCATGTAGACAGCAGATGCATTTGCATTCAGAACACTTATTTTCAGTGTTCCGAATGTAAATGCTTCTGCTGTGTACATGGAAATGACACTTCATTCCCTTTTCTCTTTTCTTTTTAAATCACCTGACTTCTATAAGCAAAATCTGATGAGTAAATGAGCAGCATTTTTCTTTGATTACCTGAAGGGACAACTGATCACACAGTGTACTTTTCAGTTCCCGCATTAACTTTTGGAGCTTGTTGACTGATTTGATGGGTTAGGTAGAGGTCTTAAAAGCTCCAAATGTGTATGTATTTTGTGAAAATCTAAAGACACCCAAGTTGATATTCCCTTCCCTGGGCTCCTCAAGAAAAGGCTGTGACCTGAGCTTAAGGATTTTTTTGATTTGGCCTTCAATATCAGTCATTAAATACTTAGTAATTGCTGAGGGGGCTCATCACTTCAGACCAGCTATACTGTGCTGCTTGGAGCTTGGCTGGCATGAGAGTTGCATGTAGTGGCAAAGGAGAGGAAAGAACAGGGAATTGAAGGGCATGGCAATAAAGAAAGTCAATGAGCTGAATGTAATGTAGAAGCAGTTTGGGAAACTTGAGGGAAAAGCGTGGAACCTAAATGGAGGGGGAATATGATTATGACATAGTAGTATTTGGCTTGTAGATCACCAGTCCATAGAAAATCAGACAAGTTACAGTGTTGTTCACTGTTTGTATATCCTTTGGTTTACAACCTGTATATATTGTGGTGTACAAGCACATTGAAAAATAATATTTTATGTACTGTGTAATTCTTGTTGCCATTTTGTTTCTAGTTTGATCGCTTCCTCATTATGGGAAATGTTTTCTGTGCTTTCTGCTGACAGAAAAATGCTTCCCTGTTCTTACATGTTGATATATTTCTTTGTTTAAGGGAGAATGTTGGTGTTGCCTTTAGCACGAATGATGTATACATTTGCATTTCTGGAACACTTTCAGAGCTTCCAATTTGCTTTTATCTCCTCCACAGAATAGCATCTGTTTTCTAGTTTATCTTTTGTGAAGATCAGCACAGATTGTTGATTACAGACTGCAATAAATTAACTTGTCGACTTTTGCCACATTTCATGTTTATCTTTTATATCTGAACAATGTTGAAGATTTATTGAAGACTTTAAAAATTAATCTGAGACATAAATGTTTGAGAACAAAGGCATTTTTTTAACTGTCTTTTATTTCTGAAAGCTGGTACATAAAATTGCACTTCTCTTTCTAAAGCAAGCTTTTAAATTTTAATTGTTGAATGGTTTTTCTAGTGATTTATTAGATGCCTCCCTTTGTGCAAAACTGAAAGTATATTATCATAAAACCAAATGCTATTGTCATCTTTAGTTGCCTAAGCTGGAACAACAGAGAATTTGAAAATACAGAGTTTGTTTAGGGTAAAAAATGCAGGTTTTGTGATGTTGTGTTCTTTAGTTTGCTTTTAAAGGAATTTACTTTCATATTACTGTCTTGCAAAATAGACTCCAAAAACTTCTGTGTAGTCACAAGCTAATTCTTCATTAATTTGTTATCTGAAATTACTGAATAGGTACGAGAAGTTGATAAATTTTACTTTTTAAGTACAGTCACCTGAATGACTATCCTACTTGTGGGCAGGGCGCTGTTTTGTTTTCCCATTGTAATATGTCGAAACAGTTTAGTTCTTACCTCTCTAGTCTGTTTTTGTATTCTAACCAGCACTAACACTTCGAACGCATCAGTGTTTTTAGCTGGAAATATAAACTTTTAACCTACATATACCAAGGAATTTGCCTCTTAACATGGTACGTGGTGTGTTCTTGTGAGCTTAAACTGTAAGGAGCCAGAAAGTGGTGGACATATGCCAAGTGTTTGCACAAGAAGACAATATTCATGTTCCACTCTTTGAAATGCCTCCTTCAGCATTATCCAGATATTGTTGGCCTACTCAGAAAGTATCTACTGCTTCTCTGTTCTCAAACACCAGGAAATACATGCCAAATACAAGAAACTTCTTGGGTTTTTGCCTTTGCTAGGCCAGGGCATGTATGTGTTTCTTGTAGCTGTTGCTGTAGTTCAGAACAGACTTCGTATCACAGAGGTCGTATCTCCAAAGAGTATATATCTGTCTTCACATTTACATTTGTGTTGGGATGTGTGTGAGGCATAATATGCAAAAACGTTTATCAGGTGTCTGAGTAATCAAGGACAGATCATCCTTCTATAAAAATACATGTAAGTGTCATATTTGGTTTTTGCCAGTGCAATGGTTACATTATTCACACATCAGATCTCTGTCAGTCATGTATCCTGTTGGTTGATGCAACATGCTGTGCCACTCACTCTGCAGCGGAGCACCATCACTGGGCTTTTCCAGACTGTTTTCTTAGGCTTCGTGTGAAATGAAATCAGTCCAACCACTACCTTGACATTTCTGCAAAGCAGTCTGTTCAGTAGTTGACATGGTATTTTGTGGTTTGGAATAGTGGGGCAAAAAGCCCTCATTCACTCTTTCAGTGCTGATAAAAGCAGCTGCATTAACTAGCATACAAGGAAATGTTTATCTTAAATAAAAGACCAAATTCTCCTGAAAAAATACTTGGTGGTTTCCTCTGTGAGTTTAGTTTTTAGAGGTTCCTTGGGATAAATACGTTGATTTTTGTCGGCAGCTTTTCTATAAATGATGTAAATGAAAGTTAATCGCCACACAAAATGTGAGGGAATGGGAATGTCTGAAAACAGCTGTGCAGCTGAGTGCTGCATATGTTGTTGCATTGACTTCATCATTTTACAACAGCAGAGTCGAGGGGAGGATGTTTCTGCCCTGACTGTGTCTGTTTCTCTGATGTCCAGGGTCATGAGGTTTCTGTGAGCGTGCAGCAGTTTGAAGTTAGCTTCTGAACTGTATTCCTTGCAGAGCCTCCTCTGAATTCAGAGACATCGACTGAGGTTTAAAACTACAGGAGGTGATTTTCTGCCCTGCTTTGGAAGGTGGAGCTGGGCATGGCTTTTGCATGGCTTTAATCCTGCTGTGAGCTGTGGCAGCATTTGAAGCTGGAGGTGTGGATGGATGGAGGAGTTACTGAGCTGGACTTCATCCAGCAAACTTGTGCAGTGTGATGTACTGGTTGCTTTATCAGTGTTTCATATAACTGGAGTGAGATGCCTGCTGTGTTTTCATGGGCACGCTGGTGTATCTTAGGTTTACATGTGAGAGGCACTCCATATTTAGGAAGACTATATTAGAGATATTAATATTTAGCACACTGAGGCTTTGTCTAAAATTAATCAGACCATGTTTTATGATGCTCATCAGTATCATACATCCTGAGAACAATGGAGCAGATTCACTTTATTTCTGTAACAGGCATTTAGGTTTAAAATAAACAAAGGTCTTAGATAATACCTCATAGCAATGGTGAAACAAACAGCTTAAGTCTTTCTCTAAGACTAGCTAGGTAACTTTTCTTCTACTTAATTATAACATACAAATGCCAAGTGTTTCCACAAGTTTTTTTAGTGAACTCTTGGATTCCACAGGAAGAGAACTAGGCCAAGGGCTTTTAGCAGACAAATTTTGTTTCTTGTGAGGAATTTCTCATAAGGAATTTCTCTTTTCCAGTTGAGCCGTTTTCCCCTTTTGTCAAATGTCTTGATCTGAGGGCTCGGAGAAAAATCCAAGGTAATTTTTTTCAGGGAGCAGCATAAATTGATTTTAAAAAGCCCTGAACAAAACCAAACCAAACCCTGAGCATCAGGCATTTAATTCCTATTTTTTTTTTTTCCTATGTCAGTCCGATTTTATTTATGGCCTTTCAGATTTTAATAGATTCCAAGATAATTTTTCCGCTTAATTTCTGTTAAGTGCTAAAAGAACCTGAAATTCTACCAAAAATCAGACAAGGCCTTTCTATGTGTGACTTTGTACCAAGTTTCTAAGAGGAAGGAAAGGTAGGGTCCCATCTCCTGTTGTCCCCCTGCCCCACTGCTTTCCCCTTCTCCCAGATACTTTTGGTCTTGGGCATTTTTGTCTCATTCCTTTATCATATAAACTTGATTGCATGTCTCTGAATACAATTTTAGGGATCCCTAGGCAATGGGTAGGTCAGACTTGAAAAACAAAGAGGGTTGTTGCTCCTTATGCATGAATTTGGAAGTTTGACTGTTTTCTCAAGGTAATTTTTGTCTTTTAAAAGCAGCATTTGATTTTTTCTCTGTGTAGTTTTTCCATTTCTTCTGGAATGCTAATCCCTAAGTATCTCATAAGTTTCCTTGCCTGTTGAAATTTCAAGAGCTTTGCTAATTATGTTTTTATTATCAGTGTGGCTCTTTCCCTATGGCTGCTTTTGTCTTAGAATTTGTCTTGAATTCAGACACTTTTTTGGAAAGCTTAATTATTATTTTTTTTCTATGGATAGGAGGTTTTCTACTGGCATTGTTTGGTGTGTTTTGGAGGGGGGCAGGGGAGGATATTGGAACCTCTTCTGCATGTTCTTCGGGTTTGATATGTTATAAACTGGCAAAGACCTGAGTTTAGCAGAGTGGTGTTAATGATGCATCTGAGAATTCAGCCTCTCTGATTCTGAAACTGTGGCTTTCAAGTTTTTAAGTGTTCTTTAAGGTATTTTTTAAGTGTTGGAAAGTATCAAAATATGGCCATTACCTTGTAATGGGCATCATGATCTTTTCCTCCAGGTCCCTGCTTGCACTCAGCCTGAGTTACCATATGTCTGGCTCTGGGAGACTGAGAATAACCAGGAAAATCACAACAAAGGCTACTATGGAAGCACAAAAGTGCCTGAGAGCATTGTAATGAATTTAAGAATTGTTATTTTGAAATCCATAGAAAGTGTCACAAGTTTCATAAGGAGAATGGGAAGAAGTTCCCTGTAGTGGTAGTGTTCTGGTTTTTTTAAATGGCATGTGGTAAGTCAGGTTGGCATAAATAGGGGCTTGGAAGAGAAAAGTCATCTACAATGCAATGGGTATTTTACTAGTTTCTACCATACAAGTATTTTTGTCTCGTTTCAATTATCCTGGTAATAAACTATATGGTTCCTGGTTGGTTTGGGGCTTTTTTGTTTCAACACTGTTCTCTTGCTTCATGCAGTCCCTCTGTCACTCTTGTGAAAGAATGACCATGATGGTTTTTAGTGGAGTTTATAAAGTCGGTAGGGGGTGGACATCACCATTCCCAAGCTAAAAGCCACCATATGTTCCATCATTTGGAACATCCTCTTCAGGACATTGCTTACTAAATACAATCCTAGTTCTTTGTCTTTAAAATGACAAACCATCCATGGCAGTCTCTGCTCTCCTAATGAGATGTGAGAAGCCTTCCCAAACATAGTGCTATGCATTTTCCACAAAAGTGGATTTTTGATGGGTTTCTTCCCCCTTTTATCTGATGGTCTGCACATTAGTTTCATCCTGTTCTACACATGATTAGTAAGAAAAAGGAGGAGTTGAGCCTTATGGAAAGGAAGTCAGGTTGAACTGACTGGAAGCAAGAAGTGGCCTTTTGCATTTACAGTATGTATTTATTGGCTTGGGACAACATCCTGGAAGTTTCCCATATCCGCATGTTTGCTGGCATATGCACTGAATTTGCTTAACAAAATAGAAATAAAACTTCCTTGTGCAGTTCCTTTCAGTTAAAGTAGGTCTCAGTGGCATATGTATTCTTGGTTTTGTGTTGATGACAGCAATGTTAATATCAATGGCTATTGAGTATTGATTGTATTGGAATCTTAAAGTTGTCTTTGGAAAAATTTCTATTTAAAATGCCTAAAAGTCAGTCTTTATTATAACTTGAAGGCAGCAACAAATTGAGAAAGCTTTGAAAGAATTTTCAGACACAGAGCAGTTAAATCAGTTTGTGGTTAGATGAAGTGTCACAAATTTATTAGTGGGACCATTAAGAGTGTTCTTATAGCAATGTTGAATTTAATTTTTGGTCTCATTGGGCAAATAATTGTCTTAGCAGATTTAAAAATGGAAATTTTGCCTCAAAACTTTGTTTTATATAAATATAAAAGTATGCATGTATTTACTGGCAAGAGAATAGGTACTACTTGGTCTCCATATAAAATGCTGGTTTATGAGAGATATATTAAGAACAGAGTAGTATGAACGTGTGCTTTGAGGCTTATACTGAAACCAAGCAAAAATGTGCAGCCTGCCTCTTTTGCCTATAATAGGGTCAACACTGGGATCCGTGATCCCTTTGATCTTTACATAAAGCAGATGAAAATGCATAAATTGCTTCTAATCAGAGATGAATTAGAGGAAAATAGCCTCCCGGAGGACAAAGCACCCCAGGCACCCATCAACAGCCTTACCAAATGACAGACCTGGAGGAGACTTCAAAGCTGCAAACACAACTGCCAGTGAAATCCACCAAGAATCTAGATGCCATTAAAAAAAAAAAAAATACTAATTCTAACAGTTTACAAGTGCCCAGAACTCTCTCTTTAAGAAAAGGTGACAGAAACATACTATGTGGACCTGCTTTTTAAGCTGCTAGGTATTCTTTTTCTTTTAGAAGGATTGATCAAGGCAAGGCTCACTTGTTTAATTTAGTCCAAAAATGTGTTCTGACATGACAAACATTGTTAATTTTTGTGTCAGGTAGGGTTTACTCAATTTGAGTGGCATGTTCTTTTGAAGCTGAAGTATATGTTTTTAGTGGAGGCAGATCAGACTTTTATTGTAATCATTTCCTTGGTTGTCATCCATATTTGTCACTGTGAAGACAAGCATGGTTAACACTCCTCAAGCTGCAGAAGGAAGAGGAGATGTAGTGAAATATCAGGCTTGATTTCAAAGGTGAGGGAAGATTTGAGGCAATAATTTTATTGTGAGCTATTTTCTCTTTGTGGAACAAAGAATAATTTTATGCTGAGTTAAATCAGAATTCAGATCCTCTTCTAGTTCAGATAACTCATTTAAATTCTGTTTAATATCAGTAATGTTAAATATAAGAAATAGCCTCGAATAAAAAAATATTAATTGCTGGGTTGTTTCAAGAGAGAGGTAACATAAGCATAAAATCCTCTGTTTGTGAGAGGATACCCAAACTGTATTTAGCATTTGTAAGGATGAAGAATAAACACAATCTTATGGGATACCAAAATACCACTTTTAATAAAGACTGATGTAGTCCCTTCAGCATAAATATTATATTAGGAAGGATTTTACCTGCTGCCAAACACTTTGCTTAGGTGTCATGTGCAGCATATTTCTATCCAAGCCCACATAAATTTGAGAGTCACTTAGGCAAATATAAAGAACAAACGACATTTCCAAATATGTAACTGCATATGAAATTGTTCGGTGGACTGAATGATTTGCTGTAGGTGAGGTCAGAAAGGTTGCCTAATTCTTTGTTGTAAGAACTTACTTTCAGTTGGTTATGACTTTAATTGCTGTAACTGAAGTATGTGTGTTTGTCTAGGGCTGTTGCTTTTTGCAAGAAAAAAGGATTTTGCCAGTCTAAGGATGAAGCTAGGAAAAGTTACTGAGGGCTTTCTTTCTCTTCAAATATTATAAAGTATTTCCCACATCCCAAGGCCACTGATATATGTATTCTTTGGAGCAGACGTTTTAAATTATGATTGGAAAAATTGGTGTTTGACTATGTGCTGTGAGACCTTCAAGTTCAGTAGTTAGCTTTCCAAAGCTTGCATCTTTGCTGAATGCATTTGTCCCACATTTGGGCAGCTGACCAGACTGCATGTGAACTTCCCTTACAGAGAGAGAATGAGCAGAGATTGACTCCTGGCACAAAAAGCAGAGCTGAGCTTTCTTCATAAAGACTGATCCTGAGTGATCCTATCAATATCTGGACTGACATGGCATAAGGCTGTAAGGCAGATCAAGAAGTCTGCCTGGTTCTGTCAGGTGCAATGAGAGCTACAAAGAGGGAAAGTCATGTCTGAAACAGAAGAAGAATCAAGTGTCTTGAATAAAACTGCATAGCCTCTAATAGATAGTGCAGAGCAACAGCATACTTGATTATGGACTTTTTCCTAGTATGGAAAAAGAGGTCTTTGCCACAGCTTACACAGATAATCATTCCCATTCCTGTAGTTTTGCTTTGACACTGTTTTTCTGCCTAATAACAAACCTTCCTTTAATATTGAGTCATACTTCATTGACTGCTGGTCAGTATATAAAACATAAAATCAAAGTCAATCACTCTTCCCCTCTGTGAGTACCTGGAAGACTGTTGCAGATAACATGCTTCAGCACCACTGTTTGATTCTCCTTTCTTAAACTTTTTATCATGAATCGTTTGAGTTAGTCTGGGCCTCCTGTTATATGGATTTCCATATGTCCTGCCATTGGTGAAGAGAAATCCCAGTTCACTGAGTGAAGGTGAGTGGTGGAATACAGCAACAATGTCTTCCTTCTATACAGTATCAAGTACCACAGGTACAAATTGACACAGCTAGGCAGCACAACAGCTTAGCATGCTTTATGGTTTTTAAGCAGGAGCTCATTTTCTCAAAATCCCCTTTCTAGATGCAATGAAATTTTGGCTATTTATTTCATATTTGCTGTGTAAATCTACTTGGAAAGGAAAGATGATGCATGACCATCTGCATTAAGCAATCAGCATGATGAACTCATCAAACTCTTAGCAGTATCTTCAGGCTCCCCTTAAGGTGGAATATTCACTAATCAACCAGAGTGCCAAGTGGTGCTGCTTCTAAACTGGGACTCATAAGGATGGCTCAGGGATCTAGTTCACAATCTGGGACAGTTTACCTTTGGATGGTTGTTCTGGTTATTGCACAGCCTCTGCTTCAGGGATAATTTGTTTGTTTATGTAGCAGGTCCACAAATTACAGGTTGGCAAATTAGGGAAAACTGAAATACCATTTCAAGCTAGCATACCATTGGCACTGAGCTGTACCTTGCTTCAGTTCAGGAGCGTGAAATACTCATTTCTCAAGTAGCTGAGCCTGCAACAGGGTGAGAAGCCGTTTGTGCCCAGGAGAAAAAGAATTAGGTGGACATCTGGATTGAGAGCTATTACATCTGTCCAGTGATAGTCTGCTCTGTTCAAGAACTGGCAAGCTGAACTACAGCAGTTGTGTCCTTTGTCTTCTCTCTCAATATGTCAATGTCCGCATTCAAAAGCATTGCAGATAAAGAATGAACGATTTAATGCCTTAAGTACAGCCATACTTTAGCTGTCCGGAGATGGCCAGTTCACCTACATATGTTCTCCAGCAACAAAGACATTTTTAATGGGATTTATTTACAGGATTCTTCTACCTGCATGGAAACCAAGAGGTTTGCAAGTGGGACTTCCCTGCTTATAAAGGACTCAAACAAGGACTTAAGAGTTCTCAAAAACAACTAAGCTTGTTCAGATCTAATTAGCTTGTATGTCTTGAACAGGAATCGTTGCTCTGTCACCTGCATACAAATGCAGTTATATTTTGCATGCAGTCAGTGACAGTTCTCTCCAGTTATAATTTCATCAGGAATATGTATTTGGTTGTTCTGCTCTCTCATATCTACTTTAGGAATTGAGTAGTGGCAGTCTCATGTGACTTATAGGCCTTCATCCTAACAGGGATTGCTGGTTGCCCCCTGCCATGCTTCTAGGTTTCATTCTACAAGCCCAGTGTTGAACTGCTTTTATTGTATCTGCTTGTCAGAATACTATTCTTTTTCTTCGTCATTGCCTTTGTCATCATTATCACTTTTGTTAAGAGTTTGTCACCTTTATGACATTTCAGTCCATGGAGGAGGACTTACCGTGTGGCCTTATGTTCATTTGTGCTTAGATATGCCTATTCATTTTCATCTGACACAGGGTAGCTCATTTTTCTAGGCTATGACTAAGCAGTGCAGTGAGTTTAAATTTTCAGATTACCTCTAATCCCATTTTATGCAGGTAAGACAGAAATGTCTGCAGTTTGTTTATTCCTTTCCCTTCAGTGCTTGAATTCATAACCTTCATTGCTCTGTCTCCAGCTTTTCTTTCGAAAGGAAAAAGGAAGGGAAAAAGCTTTTGTTTACCTACCTACAACTCAGTGTACGATATTTGAGACTTGCTGATGTGCTGCTGCTTTTTTGGCCTCCCAGAGGGGCTAGGATAGAGAAGGTTGTTTTCCCTTCCTACCATGTGAAGAACAAATGGGCAGGACATGAAAATAAAGCATGTGGACATGGCCCAGTTTGCGAGGAACCTCTTACTGTGAGGTGTCTCTAGTTGTTACAGCCTCTGCTGTTTAGAAAAACAACTTGAATCATCTGAGATTATAGTCTGTTGTATTAATGTAAACTGTGATTGGGTTTGGTTTCTCTTCATATGCCAGGCTTGTGGTTGTTCAGAAACTCTTATGCAATGCCTGTGGCCTTGCAGTCCAGGGGGATGAACAGTGGAGGAAAAGAAGTAGTACAGGTATCTCAGGGTAAACCTCTGCCCAGTCAGAGCTTTTAGACGGTCAATAGACTAGTTTAGCAATACTGCCAACTCAGCTTCTACTTCTCTGCTGGAGGAGGAACAGGAGGACTGTTCAGTCACCTTCTTGAGGTATCCTCTCCTCATGGAACTGTCCAGCTGAAAACACCTTGCATGTATCAGTGGTTCACATAACGTCTCTTACGAGAGTGTAGTTCAAGAGGCATCTTTTTGGCAGCCCTGCTAGCTGACACAGCAAGAACGGTTTTGTTCTTACTTCACTACCATAATTGCACTCATAAACTATTTGTAAGGTTGCCTGATGAGATTGCTCAGAGAATTGAACTGGTTTTAAATTGGACCTTTTTCTTATGAAGGGCCTTATGAAGGCTTACACCAGCACAACTGAAGCAAGATCAACAATTTCAGCTTTTTTTTAAAGAGGGTCTGTTCTCAGGCCCCTTTGTGCTGAGGCTTTGGGTGTCACAGCACAGTTCCTGACGATCAGTTTTGTGCTATCTCATAGTGAACAAGGTAGTGTTATTCTTCAGGCTGAGAAGATTTCACATTCTAAAGGACAAGTTGGAGTACAGGATATCCAACTAGTTGAACTGCTTTCATTAGGAATCTATGCTGGAATTTTGGAGATGTCTGTAATGAGCCCCATCCTCTTTTAAGAGTAATATTAGTGATGGGGTTGTGCCCTCCTGTATATAAAACACACTTCTGATTTCCCCCTTTGCCATGCCTTCTTTAACCCACTGACTTGAATTTCTGGAGCTCCCTTGAAGGTGTAATGCTAACAAATTTTGGCAAAAGGTTTATAAAGTATGTGTACAAGAAGACTGCACAAGAAGGTTGTAGAAAGTGTTTGTTTTCATGATATTGGTGACTCAAGGGGACGTGGGACCACTAATTCAGGGGCCTCATATATTATACAGTGGAATCCTTTGTAAATATCTCAGAAAAAAATGTAGGTATTTTTTGATAAAATTTGGCTGTATAGATTTTTGCGTTTATTTATATTGAGCAAACATGAGTTGAGTATGGCCAGCAACTTAAAAAGTCTAACTGGTTTTTGAAATGAAATAAGATGAATGCTTGCAGGAGATAAGAAATTAGCAGGTGGAAGAGTAGAATAGAGAGAGGGACTGCATCTGAAACAAGGGTGATGTGTGTGAAGAAGAGCATATGAGATGGAGAAGAAATATTAACCATTTAAATTGGGAAGAGGAAGTGAGATTAATGGGATGGGAATATTTTTACAGTGTAAGTCCTTCAGTATTACAAGAACAGTAGAGGATTTCTGCATGTTGAAGGTGAGGTGTTGAAAAAGTCTCTTCTAATGTGGCTCAGGTTGCTTTAACCACCATAGCATTAAACCAAGATTCAGGAATAAAGACCATATTCATGGTCTCTTTCTCATGCTTTCTTTCATTAGCACTAAGCATTTCAAAACATACCTGTTACCTAAAACACTATGTATGAGAACTGTACTTGGGATCAGCTGTGCCTGTAACGGAGGGAACAAATCTGGCTGTGGTCCTTGTTCTTCCTCCAGCCTCCAAAGCAAGCGATTTGGGAAGGTTATTCTGAATCCCTGTTGCAGTGTACACTGGACTAAGCTTGTATGGGAATGATAGGATGTTTTTATTTGAAATGCCCAAGGCTGGGAAGTATGGTGCATAGTGCCTTAAGGAGGGGGCTTTGAACAGGTTAGGTACTGCCTAAGCACCATTGAGAGCAGGGAGACTGGAGCATCCTAAGTAGGAATGGAACTTTTGTGGACCTTATTTACTAAAACTGATTATATTATTACTCTTTTTGAGTAAATAAGGTGGTTTTTTTACTACCAAAGGTCAAAGATTTTGTTTTTTTAAGGTCCAGCCTAGGCACAGCAGGGGCTGTGTTTCAAAGATGAAGATTTAAAATTTAAATTTCTTGATTTAAATTTGTAAATTTAAATTTGCAAAATTTGCAAAATTTAAAATTGTTTAAAGAAAAGATTAGAGTTCTAAGCAACTGAACCATGTTTTATTTTAAAGTTACTTCAGTTTCTACCTCCAGAAAAGGAAAGTCAACCTGATGAAGATTTACTTATAATACAGCTCACACAGGTGAAGTTTTGAAAAGTTACTTATAACTTTAAGTACATAGTAAAAGTAGTGAGGTGGTTTGACACTTGTAAATGGCAGGGCTGCCATCCTGCCTGTAGCAATAAAGACAAGCTTGGGCACTGGATGATGCATTTTTCTGATATGATAAAGCCTGCCTTTAATCTTTTAAGTAAGCATTTTTTCAAGACTTATATTTTTACAGAAAATGTACTTTCTTGAATAATGGTTTAAAATATAAATTTGTATAGCTCTATTTCCACTCAACCAACCAGTTAAATCCTACTTTAGGGACAATTTTATTGACTTAGACCCCAAAGCAGGTCATCCACGGGGACCCTAAGTATTTCTTTTAAACGAAAACAAGTGCTAACTAAGTTAAGAATATGCTTGCAGAGGTCGTGTTGTTGGTAATTTATACGAAAGACACAAGTGCAAACTGGCAAAATATGAGATGAGATTTATTTGAAAGATATGTGCTCTCTTAAATACTTATTTTCCAGCAGCTGGGGTGAATGAAAAGTTGAGGCAAGGACTGAAAATTGGTATTTTAAGCACTAGGTGGTGCCATTGTGTAAAGTTGTATTTTCAGTTTTCTGAAGGCAGTGAAGGTGAAAACGGTTTTTTAAAAACTTGTCAGAAATGTGCACAGGAAAGCTAGCAGTTCCGAATGAAAGATGTGTAACAGAATGAATGGGAGCATGCCTATAGTTCTGGTTTTGTGATATGCAGAAGGAAAAGGGCTATCTTAGGAAAGAGCTGTGTAATAATTTGTTGTGAGA
>JBCJKH010042828.1:0-16097 GCA_039877255.1 Loriculus beryllinus
CGCTGAGCTCAGGGGTTTAATGTATAGTGTATATGTAGCTGACAATTTACCTTTAAAGGAGAATGTGAGGGTCAATCTTTCAGAACGGATAGAGAAGTCTCCTGCATCTAGGGATAAGTTATAAGGAAGATACCCTGTGAGGATAAGCACTGTCAGCAGAGTAACCCACTCTACATTTCCACTCTAAATTGAACATGGCATCTTTTTTAATAGTTCGAGCATGTGAAGTTTAAGGGACAAGTGCAATGTGTCTGGTGTGTCATCTGTAGACAGCTGAAGGTCCTCAAAAAGGCTGAATGGTTCCATGAGACACTTTCTGGCATTATAGGATCTTCATATTCCTTTTACAGTCATTAAAATATTCTGAAGTATGCCATATTTAGAGGAACAGAGGCTGTTTCAAAGGGATTAATTATCAAATATGCTGTTTTCCCTGAAGCCTGTATCGAGTTCAACATACTCTTTGGGGACCAGGATTACCTCCTTGTGACGTTTAACTGCAACCATGATCCTCAGATTCTTCTTTGGGGAGTGTATGGAACTGCTGCAGAGAGACAGGTGTATTCTTTTAGGACCAAACAGAGCATTTGAAGGGGAATAAATACTGCTGCTGTCCTCTAAGTGTATCACAGTACTGTTTCTCCTGGGTTTAGGCTTTTTTTAGAGAGAGGAGCTGATAAGGAAAAGAATTTAATATTATAAAATTTGTGGAAAGGCTTTATAAGATGAGTATTTTTTGTCAGATCTTATTTTGATAACTAAGAGCATGATTTTCAGGAAAAATAAAAGACTTTTAACACTTATCCACACCACATTATTAGGAGGCGAATAAGTTTAGGCAGCTTTTGAATCAGGGTTACAGAGATGCAAGGCAAGCAGTGGCTCCAATATGTCCTTTCACCAATCATGATGAAATCTGAAAAGACGGGGAAAGAAGATAGTATAATGTTTTTGGACTCTACCACTTTCTTCGAGTTATTCTAGGTTTTTCATACATTGTCAGTTTCCAGACTAAAGCAGAATATTCTATGTAAGATTTACTAGTCTAAAATGTATTAGAGGGGGAAGTAAGAGTGTGATTTGTAGCCTTGTGAAGAAGACAAAGGAGAAATAAATTTTATTGCTTATTTTATTGCTTTCAGCAAGGTATTCTAAACCAGCTCTTTGCTGTGCCTCAAAATCTCTAACAATCATTCAAGATTATACAAGCCAATTAAGAAATTATTCTCAAGAAGAACCATGTGCTGAAGCTCTGTTATTTAGGTATCGAGAACACAGCTTTGTAATTAAATGCTACTTGCAAGTTATCTACGCAATGTCCATCCTGCAAAGGCTAACACCTTGGAACAGATTTTAGCAAAATTTTTAAATGTATAATAGGAAAGTTCAATTTTATGAAGGCAACACATATTCTTTAGGGTTTTTTGCCCTTTTTTACTCTAAAGCTGAACACAGCTGCATGTTATTTTATGGTTTTAAGTTTTGTAGGAGAAAAAAAGAAACGAAAAATACATTCAAACTATAAAGTAGTTGGTTTTAATATTAAGAGTTTAGATCCTAAGAACTTTATGGTTAAAGTTGAATACAAAAAGGCTTCATATTATGAGTCTATGAAGTGATTTATTCTTGTTTTGAAGACCTTAATATGAATCATACTCTGGATTTTTTACTCTTCCTGACTGCTGTACCTGGTGGCAGGACATTGCACTCATTTCAAGTGGAATATTTCATACTGTTTGGTTCAAAAGAAGAAAGGTCCTTATGAAAATAGTTCATTTTAAGGAATAATACAATTAAAATTAAATTAAATTTTGCTAAATTTAGGACACACAATGCAGTCCTTGTCTCACTGTGATGTGTGTTAATTAGGAAAAGTTTCACCAGTGAAGCTATGCAAGCTTGTAACTGTTGTGAATTGTTTCCAGTTTAGATTTATTCTGATAAACAGTAGCACATTAAAGTTGATGATGACATTTTGTTTGACATTTGTTAGCTTATGGCTTCTCATTCGGGCTTTTCCAGATACACTGTAGCAGTGGATGTGGTAAAGGGTAAAGAAGACTTTAGAAATAGTGATACTTGAAAAGGTCATTGTGAGTTCTATGTGTACTGAAGGCCATCTGTTTAAATGAAATGCAGTTGTTATAAAATGTCCATTGTATATTAGCACATATAGAGAATCTGATATACTGTTTAGGTTACTCTTTTCAGCAGGGTGAACATTTGAGCTAAAGAGATTTCCTCCCTAAACTGAGAAGCACTAGCTGTCTTTCCACTTACATCTTCCTATCTTCACATCATCAGTCAATTTCAACAGTTTCATCAAGTACAACCTCAAACTTGAAGAAAACGTTACTTCCTACTTTTTTTAAAGCTACTTTCAAAGGCATTAAGCAAGAGAATTCTTGCTTGAACAACCAACACAGATAAATGGACCATATAGATAAATGCAGATAAATAGTGTATTCTGAGACTGAACAAGATCTTACGTTTTGAGCACATGTAAGATCATTTGAGCATATTCGTCTCAATGAAAATCAGTAGTCCATATGTTCTTTCTTATTGTATATCCAGAGATGTGACTAGCATACAATAAAAATGCAGGCATTCCTACCACATGCTAGGAGCTCTTCTGGATATGTGACAAGACAAGGTTACATAGTTACATTTCTATTTCCAGGTTTTCTATATGATGGGAGGAAAAAAAAAATAAATTTAGAGCATCAAAACGACTCATCAGTCTAAGTGCAATATAGGATATTCCTTAACTAGTTTAGAAAGTGCCCTGATGGGCACTTCCTAAGGGAAGGATGTAACCTGCAGGACACAGAGTGGGTAAACCTGAACTAATTTAGCGTGTTATCACTGAAGGAATTTGTAGATGAGATCCACTGATAATTTTGAGGGATGAATATGTGTCTGTCTTTATTTTCAGAAAAACCCACCCTGCAGCCAGTGGTGCAACAATCACAGTTAGGAGAATTAGCAAGACTGTATTTACATAAACAAAATTCATATTTTGAGAGAACTCTCTTATTAAGTGATAAGTATGCATATCCAGCCACAGGATATGGGAACATAGAATCGTAGAATCATAAAATCCTAGAATAGTAAGGGTTAAGATCATCAAGTTCCAACCTCCCTGCCATGGGCAGGGACACCTCACACTAAACCATGCCACGCAAGGCTCTGTCCAACCTAGCCTTGAACACTGCCAGGGATGGAGCTTTCACAACTTCCTTGGGCAACCCATTCCAGTGCATAATCACCCCTTACAGTGAGAGCAGAGTAGAGGGGCAGGATCACCTCCTTCGACCTGCTGGTCATGCTCCTTTTGATGCAGCCCAGGATACAGTTGGCTTTCTGGGCTGTGAGCGCACACTGAAGCCGGCTCATCTTCATTTTCTCATCAACCAATACCCCCGAGTCCTTCTCTGCAGGGCTGCTCTGAATCTCTTCTCTGCCCAACCTGTACCTGTGCCTGGGATTGTTCTGACCCAGGTGTTATTCATTTTGCCTGAATGTAGCAAGAAAAATTCTTAGGAAAACTGTATCAGGAATAATTTCTGTTTTAAGCTTCATAATATATATGTGTGCACCATTACGTTGTAGTACTCTATATAGTTACATAATTATGCACTTAATCTAGAGTTACACCATGCACTTTATAGATAAACAGATTGTTGGTAATTGCTCAGGTTATGGATCCAGACTCTCAGTTCATTATAAGAAATAGTTCACCTCATAATGTTTTTATCTCCTCCATTTGACAAGAAAACCATATAGTCTGATATTTCGCAAAGGCAGGGAAGTGAACTAACCACCTGTATCCTATTTATACTGAAAACTGTACATGTCTTTCTTCTGACATCTGAAAAGGTCATGTCAGTCATGGGCACTTAATTTTCATATCCAAATTCCATATGAATGCATTTCAGTAGCCACAGATCTGTCCAAATAAGCCATCTATCTTTTCATTAAACTCAGTTCTATATATTTTGTGTACAGTTTTCCCTTTTTAGGGTTTATGGCATAATAATGAGTAAATTTTTGCGAGTCACCTGCTTAGTCCAAGTGGACAGGATTTTATGTAGAATGTAGTTTTCAGGTCTCCTGTTTAACCATCCTAGTGTCAATTTGGCAGTGTTTGTGGCTTTTTTCATGTTTCCCTTTTTTAAAAATAGGAGTTTACACAACTCCCATGTTTTTTGCTTTTATTAAAACTGAGAAATGCATACGTATCCATACCGTGCCACTTAAACAGTCTAGAGTATCTGCTCTATGATGCAAGTAGTTACTTTTTGAAGGCAGGTATTATTTTTTTGTGATGATATATAGTGCTCAGTAATTTGATTTCAAACATTAAGGTATGTAAAACATAGTTTATTCCTGTTTCTTTCTAGCCAGACCTTTTCTTTCCAGGAATAACCTAGTTCTGTGTTCATTACCTTTTGCTTCATTCCACTATCCAGTTTTGGCTGTTAGAACTGCAAAAGCGGAGATTCATGTATTTTCCTGTAAAGCTCTGCTGTTTGAAAAGAGAAAGCATTTTCTAAAAGCCCACATATTGCTTACGATAAATGTGGGCTGTCATGTATCATAGTGAGATATAATTTAGTAAATACAGGGAGTTTATCAGTGACTAGCATGTGAATAATAAGTCTAGGTCATTTTAATATCCTTCTGTGTGAAACCAACATGGATAATGTCAAGGAATACGTCATTCACCCAAAAGATTCATTCAAGCACAGGCCAATAGGGCAAGAAAGACTGGTACTATTCAGGAGGCAATAGAAAAAGCCTCAGGCATAGCCCAGTCATGACACAGTTCAGAAGGCTATGCCAGGGTCAGAGAGCTCTATGGAGAGATCCTTGCTCTCTTTGCCCATCAGAAAGTGGCAGCAGTATAAGCAACTTGTGAACTCAGGAAAGGCATGTTGCACAGAAATACGTTGTTTGGAGTTGGGTAATGGAAGAAGCGAAGGGGGTGTAACTTACTGTTGGGTGTTGTTATTTTCAAGGAACAGTTGCATCACCCCACACAGACATTTCTGCCTGAACATCTGAGCTAGAGAAAACTGCAAAAGATCAAGAGTGTCCTCAGAGAGGACACTGCATTGGCCCTTGATCACCCACAGAATCTGTATCCCACTAGCTCCCGTAGTATTCAGTGTACCCCTGAACTGTCCTTACAACAAACAGAAGGTGCTAATTGTCTGAGAGTGGTATTTGAGAAGGCAACAGAGCTAGTGGTGGTTTACAATAACTGTCCAATAGCAAACATAAAGAATAGCAATAAAACTTTGGTTTCCTCCATCTGTATGGCTAGCTGAAGGAATATGTCCCTCCCTAGTCAGGATTTATAGCCTAAATCTTCTCCTGTCTTTTATCTGAAGAAATGACTTAAAATGTAGGAAAAGATCCTTATTTTAGTTGAGTGCTTGTTAATCATCATACCTTCCCTGAGGGAAGAACTGGTTCAAGTATTTCTTGCAGTGACTTTAACATTATTTTTTACCTTAGAAGACAATCCAAACAACAAACTGTGCATTGTGGTGGAGTGCATTCTTTCTTTTTATGGTATTCTATCTTGGATGAAACAATGAAGTTTACATCAGATGCAAGAATAAAGGCAATCTCCTATAGGTTTGGACACTCACTGTGCAAAAAGCAGAAGCTAATTTCTAGACCCTGTGCTGGGCTGTGCTTTGTGTAAACCTCTGAAATGATATCTGAATCCTATATCTGTACCCCTTATTGACTAATGCTGCATAACCACTAGTCTTACATGAAACATCTAAATCCATAGATGAACAAAGCATTTTTTGTCTGCACGTATTTTAGACATGCTTTGTATGACTGACATACCATCCAAAGAAAGAAGGTGCCTAACTTGGATGCTGTAAGTCTATCAGTTAATCAATTATTAAAGCATAGAACGAGCCTGTGCTGTGATATCTGAGGCTCCTTTGTGAACCTAAGCACTCCAGACAAGCAGTGGTAGAAACTTGTGTGCCTGCAGAATGCAACTGTTCTTGTGGTTCAACTAGCAGTCAAACTGGGATTTTGTGCATGAATATCCTGTCCTTAAAAATGCAGAGAGACATTGTAATACTCAGGTCCTTTTGCAGAGTAGCTCTAATTTTATACTTCAGAGTTAACACACTATGTTATTATGCAGTGGTCATTTAGTAACCCCTTTATTCTCCTTGGGAATTAGGATTTCCTCATATTCAAAGTCCTGCATAGCTGGAAGGGTATCTGGACTTTTGGACTCAGTGATTCTTAAAAAGGAAATTAATTCTACAGACACTGAGAGTAAACAGGTTGTGTTTAAGGAACAGCAAATAAAATAGCCTTTCATATTTCAGATACCCTAGAAAATCCAGAAAATCGCAGTACATGTGGTGAGAGGAATGAACCAAAGTTATCAAGAATTCACAGATATTTTTTCACTAGCTGAATTAGTGAAGCTTTCATTGTAGTGTGTTCTCAGGAGTTCATTGAGAAAACTGCACTGAACGATCTATTTTACTTAGAGGAGAGTCAGAATTTTCTCATTCTCATGTTGAACAATCAATGATTGCCCAAATAAACAAAAATCAAAATAATAAAATAAAAGGAGACTGAAAAATTTTACCAGAACTACATTTTAAGTCTATCGTCCTTTTGGATATCTTAAGTAGGAACTTACTTGTTATATACTCCATTAACCAAGGATTCTGTAAATAAACATCTTACTATTTTGGAAAGATCTGATATGATTTGTTCCAGCCAGGCACAACAGAGCTGTTGTTGTTATGTGTGATTACAGCAGGTATTATTACCACATCCAGGTGCAGAAGCTGCCACATCAGAGATAAGGAAAAAAGACTTCCAGTTCACACAAGCTGATTGCCTGAACTTAGCTGATCTGGATCTGGATCTTAGTGCTGCACTGGTCAAATGGAGGGTGTTACTGAGATCATGCAAGTACCCCATGTAATCTAAAATGGGTATAGCTAAAAAATACAGAAGTAAACATGTCATCACTAAAATGACTTTAAATACTCCCACCACTTCTCAGACCTAGAAATGAATTTATTTACAACTATCTACCTTGCCAAAACTGGTGTATTCATTTAAGGAGTTAAATATAAGACTTTGGTCTACTTTACTAGTAAGAAAAGAAAGAATGCCTCTTTGAAAAATTTTTTCATGCCCTTCTCTCATTCTTACCGTACACTGCAATTGCTGTTGTCATATTTTCCAGTCTTAACATCCCCTTGAGTAATTATTGCCACACAATTAAGAAAACATTTAGAATGGAAAAGTCATTTGTTAAAAGAGTTTCACTCTAAACCGGTGGTACACTCCTGTGCTTTGACTGATAACCTTTCCTCTGACAACTGGCTGGGATCTGATGATTGTTTAGGTTCACTCGTTACTGATTCTTCAGTTGCCTTGTCTGTGATTTGACCTTTCAAGTAGTACATTTTCTTGCTGAAGCTGAAACAATTTGTCAGGTCAGTAGGGGCCAGGTGCAACCCTTAAAGCACAGAAGACATATTTACTGAGTTTAGAGTGCAGAGCCTTTTTTCTCTTTTTTTTTTTTTTTTTTTTTTTTCACTATTTGATGGGTTAACTCACAGCGCTTTTTGTCCTAGGATTGGATTCTGTACTGTTCCTATTACATTCTCTGTATATTCTCTGTTTGCCTGTTAAGCAAACTAATGTTAATGTTAAAGCAATTAGTTAAAAATACTAACAGCAAAAATTCTGGATTAAATTTTAAACAGAATAAAATATGCCACATTCAGAAGTCAACTAATTTAAGTACAAATTTTAGCATGCAAAGCAGTAGCATATAGAGGACTATTGCATATATTCCCAAATAATAATTTTTAGCATAATGCTAATGGATATTTTAAAAGCAATGTATTAAGATGAATGTTCCTCATGTAGTTAATGAAAGGTTACAAGCTCAGCTCCTCTTTCTACCCCTCACTGTGCTGCAAATTTGGCACTGATAATGGGGCTGCATAAGAGCAAAACTAAAGACACAGAAAGATTGGACTATAAAATGGCAGACTATTCAATTAAAAATGATCAAATAAGGAAAGATAAAGGTGCATTCAGTTTAGCTCTTCTTCCCATCATTAATAAACATATGGAATGCTACACAAAGCTGGCAAATACTGAGAACTGCTTAAGGTATTGAAGTTTTTTTTCTTTGTCTGTTATTACCTCACTTTAATATTTCAATTATACCCTCAGCTTTGCACTTGCTATCACTATTTAGAAGCTCTACAGGGCTCCATTGTACTTTGCATGCCTACCACTGTCAAGCAGTATTTTGCCTTTATTTTGTTCCACTGTAGTTTTCCACCTTTGTATTTATTTTATGTTCTTGGACAGATATTCCTACTTTTTTCGTGTGTCACCTTTTCTGAAGAATAATCTCACTAGGACCTTTTCATGAATGTTTCATGAATGTCTACATATATTAGGAATTAGTATTATTAGGTTTTTATCCAAAATAAATATTCTGGAATTGCTTGTTGTGTCTAATACTTTACACAATTAATAACTGCAAAACAGAACTGATCAAAGAGAATAGAAAATCATTGCAAGTGATCCACAATCTGTTTCACTGTGTGGCACAGAGAAGCCGACTAGGACTTCTGAAAGGATTCAGCAAACAGGATTTGAAGTTCTTGAATTTCAATTCAATTTAAATATTGAAATTAAAGATGATTTGAAATTCCATGTTGCTAGTTCAAAAGGAAGTATGATAAAGAGAATGATTTGAAGTACTGATAGGCATTAATGGGACTCTAAAAATCACAGCTGCTTCTAAAAATGTTTCAAAAAGTCAAGAAGAATTTCTGCTTGCAGCTGTTCAGTTTATGTTTTCTAAAAGTAAACAATCAGTCTGCATTAAAATGAGTAGAAAAAAACAATGCAACTATTGTCAATGCATAATATATAACAACAGTATGACATCATCCAGAGTAGCAAGTTCAGTTTCAGCCAGGCACTTATATTGGAAGAGTAACTGACAGAGCAGAGTTTGGACTAAGTCATGATAATTACTGGAAGCAGTAGGAAATATTTTCTTAGAAATGAACGGGAATGTTATAATTGCACAAGTTAATGTCAGTTGTGAAAACAGGCCTTCCTCTTTCATCTTCAAAATAGAACAGTCACCCACACTGTCAGGCATCTCATTTGAAAGTGACAGAAGAAACTTTTTTTTACATAACATGTAATTAGTTATATTTTGGGTTAAATTCGTAGCAAATTAAAGATTTAATAGAAATTGTTAAATTATTAGATAATTAAAGAGGTAAAAAGAACATTGTTGTATAAGTGTGTGAGATTATAAACACACAGAAGATATTAACAGAACTTTATTAAAATTACAGCATTATTTCAGAAAAGCTGGAGAATGCCAATTTTGAAGTTGCATGCAGAAAATTAATTCAGTTTTTCTGCATGCAATTATAATAAAGGCTGATGTTAAATGATCACATCCTTTTTCCCAAAGGACTTCTGCTTCATTTCAGTCATGATACAGGGACATGTCAAGGCATAGTTAAGTTTATCTGCCTACGCACCCAGCAAGTCAAGTGTAAAAAATCCCAAACCTAACAACAATAGAAAACATCTGGTTCAGAAGCTGTACAGTCATGTTAGCAATGTATCTGATTTATTATGCCTCCTGCAAGAAGGCTGCATGCCTTCCATACTGCAGATGGGTTGCTTCTGGCCAGAGAAATGCAAGTACCATACACAGGGCTATTTGCAGCTAGCCATGTTGCTTTGCCTGCAATTAAATCTTGCCAGAGCTTTCATACGCCTTCATTGGCAGATGCAGATTTCTAATTTTGGGAATATTAAACTCATCATTGTTATCTTAAACAACTTATATTTCCCACTCTTTAAATTCATTCAAGACAAAATGCTGCTCTGTCTTACAGACTGCTTCACTGGGTGATTAATCATGATTAATCACTCCAGGGAATGTTGCACAAAGTGTTTTGCCTCACTGAATATTTATTTTTTTTTACTCTTTTCAAGTTTTAAAGCAGTCCTAAGGCAATTATACCTGTGAATAAGCAGCTTCCAAAATGCTAGTTGTTACCACAGGAAGCCAGTTGCCAGGGTTGACAGAATAATATTCAGAAAAAGGTGGTCTCCACCATTCTCATTTCTTACCCTCATGTTTCTCCTGCAGAAATCATTTAAACATGATGCGACAGGCAGCAATGTGAAAATGCCCTGTATTATCAGCAGTGCCTGTGAGTACTCCTATATCCTGTAAAACAAAGTATCCAACTGACACAAAGAAAAAAAAAAAAAATACAGGTGTCAAGTGTTCACATTAAAAAAGTTTTTTTTAAATGTTAGTCTTATTAAAGCTGTGTGTGCAAAATGCTTAAAAAAAAAAATCATTTCAACGTTTTACCAGGTAGCATGAAATTTGCAGTCCATCTCAATTATACACAACAACACAAAGAAAGGAACATTTTCAAATGATTCCACAAAGTTTAGAAAAACTGCCTGTTCCAAGCATTCTTCCAAAAAAAGTCTTTTTAAGATTTGGGTATTTAGAGTTTGAATAAATCCAAAGAAGAGCAACATTTACAGGAAAGTAATTGCAGTACATTTCCAATTCCTTCCAAAAAAACCCACGTAATCTAAAATTTTACAGCTGAGTGGATTAAATTATATTCCCAAAACCAGCAAAAAATATATGCTATCTGCAATTCATTTGTAAACACTTCTAATTTCAAGTGGTATAAATCCTAAGTAAATCTCCTGACTCAAGTGAAGTTCTTCGGAGAGATATTGCAAATAAAGTCATAATGTGGCATGACAGATCAAAAAAACCTTTTTAAGGAAAAGAAATTTAATAGTTTGATATAACAGATTTTTCTAATTATTATTATTCTCCTAAAGGCTACGGAAGGATAAGATGATTAATGGTCAGAGAATGTACCATGCACTTTCAAAGTCATTAAACATGCTTAAAGTTAGGTTGTATTTTTAAGGTCCCCTTAAGCAAATATTAATGCTTAGACCTACTAAAACACTATGACCACCTACCTAAAGAAAATTTCGTGGGAAATTTCCTAGGAAAAAGTTGCATTTGGAGTAACAGTTATAAAACACTGCAACATTTATCTGTGAGTGTAGAAAACTGCTATGAATGAGGCATTTGAAAAGTGAGGCTCCTAGATCTCAGTTCTTCAGCTTACAAACAAAACATATGGCAAAAATAATCTCCCTCACTGATATTTGTGTGAAAATGACACCAGCTCATGAAAGACAAAAAAAAATCTTAAACAGTGAAATATCATACAAATCAAAGTGAGGCATTATCAGCATGTGGATGATTTTCTGTATAGACATTACAGCAGCACTGATGTGAGGTCACTTTCAGGCTAATTATGCTGAGGGATTCAACTCATTCCAAAATCAACACTGTAACTGTGCAAGACAGAAGTACCCTGAGTTGGTCCATTTAACCCAGCTCCTATGCATAAAAAAGAAGCTAAAGTTTTAAGTCAGTGTCTAAGCAGAAAGAAAATGATCCTGGGATAAGGGCTGGGTGAGGTATATGTTGAGTCAAGGCAATTCGACTCGTAGAGGAAAAGATACTGGCCACAAAGGAAAAGCTGTGGAAAGAAGCAATAGGAAGTGAGTTCAGAGAGGTAGACAGGGAGGAGCTGTGCTGGCACTCAGCTCAAAAGGATATATGTGAACTACATGTGTGGGACAGTGCAGGCACACGAGAGTTCAGAAGGTGATATATCATGGACTGGATAATAGATTAGCATAAAAGTAAGATTTTGGCACATGAAGGTAGGTCTGTGGCATGCATGTATTTACATGAGGAAATCAACCCCCTGATCTAATTAATTAATATGCTGAGTCAATTATTAAATAGGGCACCATTACCATAGTATTTAGCCAAAAAGAAATAAGACTAGTTGAAACACTTCCCAAAATTTGCACAGAAAGGTGTGGAACCTAATAATCCTGTCATTAATATGCAAATAGGTATTTCTAACTTTCTGAAAACTGTATCACTCCACCACTCTTGCTCTCAGTAAATTGCCTATTTGGCAGCATAGGGTTATTTTTTCCATCAGTATCTGTCTATGCACAGACAAATTCAGACTTCTGTAACATGTTGAATATGTCTCACTATTGTGCCTTTACTTTAATAAGGATGCTTTCTATGAAAATGAAAGTTCGGATAAATGTGCAAAGATGTTGCCAGTAAATAATGTTCTCCAGAGCTGCCTTATATATTTTCAGACATTCTTGACTTAGTTAAGTCATATTTTGTGTATTTTTAAACCAGGTTATACATAACGTGCGTGTACGATAATCTTAAAGCAAGGGTAAACTAAGTCAGTTAGCACTTCTAGTACTGATTCCTCATGAATGCTCATGCAAACTTTCTTTGGACAGCCAGTTTCAATAAAGTTTTCAGTCACATGGTGCTTAAACAGACTCAGACAAGAGGACTAAATCTGGTACTACATTTCTAACCTTAAGTAAGTGGTTCTTGCTCTATGTAATAGTCAGGGGATTCAAGGTGACTGTAACATAAATTCAATTTCAAAAAAGCTTCTGACTACATATTCTCAATCACAGATATTTTATGATTAGGTTAAGTCTATCGAATGGTTCCAGAGAAAGTGGTGTCATTTTTAAATCTACTTTACAAAATGTTCTAGCCACCTATTTTTCTAATATAGGCAACACGTGTGCTTCTCATTCAAACTCATTTTTGAGCTTAGAAAAGGTAGGGTGAGAAAAATAAATCAGGCTCTCTATTGATATATCCGTAAAACAAAATGCAGTAGGATCAAGCCATATAACTGTGATCCACTGCTACTGTATTGAGGATACTTGAAGAGATCCTCCTGCATCCTAGCTATCTGCTTTGCATTCTTTGCAATATCAAAGTGTATGTGAAATCAGTGGGAGTACAATACATAAACAGTGCTCAGCCAATCTTATTGATTTAAAAATACTCTTACAGCTTTTCTATCATGCTACACTGCATAACATGCATCAGAGTTGACCAATACTTCCGATAAATGGACCATACTTAAAAGGGAATGTGGCTTGCAGACCACATACTTCTCCAGTTAAACAACTACCCTAAGGCAATGGCACCATGTGCTTATATGGAAAAAAATTATTAGGAAAAGCATTTTTTCTGTTCCTTACTGTCATTTAATGTGACTTAATAGTTAGCAGGAAAGGAAGTCACACCATATGTTTGTTGTGTTCTTTGCAGATCACAGACTACAAATTGAGAACAACTGTTCTGAATCATGTATGATTTGCAAGAAACAAAGATCCTCATTTTGGTGAGTTCTGAGTACTTACTGGGGTTTCTTGCATATTTTAAGTTCACCAGAGGAAGCCAAGGTGAGTAGTATATCATACACTAGAGCATGGAGATTAATCGTACTTTATAGTAGACTATTTCTGGAGTAAGGAGACCAGAATTGTTTCATTTTAAATGTACCTTAAATTACTAAGATTAAATAAGCTAAAACAAATGGTACAACCAACTAATCTCCTTGGCTTTGCAGAATACTGGTGTGCAGAGATCACCATTTGAGAGCTGCTGGTACAACATACTTGTCCTAGGAGGTACTAATACACGCTTTGAATCAAAAGGACTAAGCAAATTAATTAAACTGATGAAATGATGAATAAGATTCCTTAAATTATGAAATTTGTAGTGTTTCCATTTTTTTTAAGTTCTCTTAGTTTGAATTTATAGCTATATTATTTGATTGTTGTTTCAAACTCATGATTCAAAGACCTGTGTTCTTTTCCTTATAAATGTAAACATGAACTTTCATTTTAGGTGAAAAAATTAAATTAGTTTAATTTTCAACTCACAGAAATCTGTAACAGCTTTCAAAGCTGCAGTCTTCACTTTTTAGTAAAAAAACTTTTTTCTTTTCAGTTTTTGCAGCAAAATTTAATGTAATAGCTGAATCATAGTAGAAATACTAACAAAAAACAACAACAATCCCATTTGACTAGGACCTAGAATTCCACTGGGTGGTCATAACCAAAGGATATGATGGATGCCAAAATGAAAAGTGAATTTGAAAACCCTTTCAGTATTCCTCCCTTCATTTAGCGTAGTTGATTTAAAACTTATTTACCCCTGTCTGCTTCTATAATGCAGCAACTCATTCACACCAAAGTATTCACAACTGCCTTGGTGTGAATGCTGTGCAAATTCTGATACATTTGAGGAGCTAGTTTGACATTATGGAACCTTCTGAAATGCAAAACTCTCTGTGTTATCTTAAATTGGGCGAGCATCAATTCTAAGACTTCAAATTGTGGTGATTAATGATTAAAGCTTAATTTCTAGCGTTTAAACAACTCTGCTAAAAGTAGTAAGTAAGTTAAATCGCAAAGGTATAATTTGTTCATAGACTGGTTATGTGTTCTTGAAAAGGGGACGGAAGGAGAGGAGGACTACACTGGTGGGAGAGATTCACCATTCACTGTTTTTCTGGAGAAAATTAACATCTTGATAAACTTTTCCTGGAGAGAGACAAGTCCAGGGATTATCCTTATCTGCTGCAGATAGTAATTGTGGACAGAAAGGCAGAACCTTCATGGAGCCATTTGATGAGGTTGGGGAATGAAGGTCAGTGAGTAAATGAGACAGTAGAGCCTAAAATCATCATAGAACTTATCCTTTAACAGTTAACCTTGCAAATTATTAGACTTGCCCTCTCTTTTGAAGATTAAAGCATCTCCATTCACAGCAGGTGATACATGTCAAATCTGACCATGTTTTAAAAATAGTTTCACATAGCGTTTGATCATTTGAGAGGAACCAAGAAAACAGGTTCAGCTCTCATGCTTTGTTGGTTCTTTCTGGCTAGAGAAAGTGAAACTAGGACTACAGCTAGGCAAGCTAAGCTAAACTGCTTGAGCAATAATTAAACTGCCTAATAAAAGTTATTGTATTTAAATGTGTGGAGGGAAAATACCCCAGTACCTGGTACTGTAGTTTCCTCAGACTTCCTTTGCCGGCTTCCCATCTTTTACAAATGTCTCCTGTCTCCTTTAACAATAGGCTTTTATCTTCAAAATCGTTGCCAAAATAGGCATTAAAAATTCTGATTCATTTATCTGCTTCAATGTACAGACATTGTGATTAGTTGTTGCTTTCCACAGATGCTCTCCAAATATCTAGGTAGCTAGCCCAGGCAGTTTCTGCTGGACATTTTTTCTTATCATTTGGGAGGGGGTAATATCACCTACTCTGCAGCCCACTCACAGGACTCAGTGACCTTTTTAGAGCACTTCAGTTACCATAAACAGTAGGTGGCAACCATGCTCCCTGCTCTTTGTAACAAGTCCCCTTAAAATCTTAGCTTCTCTATGCTTGCACCTGCTACCTAAAGCTGGAGCTGTCTCAGGACTTGCCAGTAATGTAGGCAGAATTGAAGTATAGGAAACTTTGAGAAGAAGGTCTTGAAGCTGAGTCTGTGCTGGACAAGTAGGCATTAGAAGTGATTATCTGATGCTTCTATTTTTGCTCTCCATCTGCCTTCTCAGCTTTGCCAATATAGTTGTAGCCAAAGCTGCAGTTCACTGTACTATCACACCCTTCGTTCTGCTCTCTCCTACTGACCAGTGACATGTAACCTAACTGTAAGACAAAGAATGAGCTGTGTCTATGGCATTCTGCTGTCCTAGCCAGCTTCCAAAGTTTTCTGTGCCGAAAATTAGTTCACATGTTATAGGTATTATGAGACTATGCCTGCTGACAATATTGAAGCTGACATAATTTTCCACAGGAAACTTAAGACATATGATGTCTTCAGAATTGCATTCACGAAGGTATTATAGATCATTATTAATAAAGCTTTGGTCTTTACTGATGATATAGATGATAGGACTGAGTGCATCCTCAACAAGTTTGTGGATCACATCAAGCTGTGTGGTGCCATTAACATGCTAGAGGGAAGGTATGCCATCCAGAAGGACCTTCACAAGCTTGAGGAGTGGCTCCAGGAAAATCTTATGAAGTTCCACAAGGCAAG
>JBCJKH010042835.1:0-13329 GCA_039877255.1 Loriculus beryllinus
TAGCTGCTGTGCTTGTCCCTGGGGCTGCTGTAGCTGCTGTGCTTGTCTCTGGGGCTGCTGTAGCTGCTGTGCTTGTCTCTGGGGCTGCTGTAGGGGCTGTGCTTGTCCCTGGGGCTGCTGTAGCTGCTGTGCTTGTCCCTGGGGCTGCTGTAGGGGCTGTGCTTGTCCCTGGGGCTGCTGTAGCTGCTGTGCTTGTCCCTGGGGCTGCTGTAGCTGCTGTGCTTGTCTCTGGGGCTGCTGTAGCTGCTGTGCTTGTCCACACATACATCGTACCAAAAATGCCAGCCAGCTGTGGTACATTTGCAATATGAAGTATTATATGTTTCATTCTTATTTTCTCTCTGTAACTCAAGGCATAGGTAAGATTTCTGTCAGCAGGGGGTTTATTAGCTGGTGCTGTTAATCAGTGCAATGCTATCAGGTGGTCAACATTAGCCATACAATTACATATAATTATCAATGTCGATTTCAAGTTATCATAATTACCATATTATGCATATAGATCACTGTATTTCTTTGCAGTCTTTATGGATGTCAAGATGCAACCAGAACTTAATCCCAGTAAAAAGGCATATTGAAGATCTCCATCTGTGGTGATTAAATCATACATTAACCCAAGAGAACAGAAGGGCTGGCATCACTGCCAGGTAGTTAATGATTATGCTTCCTATTGTCTCCTAATATTATCTTGAAAATGGCTGTGTCAGAGGGCCTAGAAATCCCTCAGAGCACCTTATGCTTTTTCAAGTCTCCAATTGCAGTACCTGATCAGGGACAGAGAAGTATGAATGAGCTAAATGATCTATTACATGTAAGAAATGAGGGCCAAAATCTGTGGAGTTTTAGTCAGTTTTCAGTCAGGCAAATCTCCAAATACTTCTAGGGAAAGCATTGGCTGGAGAAGTTATTTCAGAGCAAAGCAGGAGCAAGCAGACTGAAATATCATGTAACAAGTAGAAAGATATTTATTTCAGCAAGGTATCCCATGGGCTTTTGTGGGAAGATTACAGGGAGAGCTGCTCAGGCTTCCCTGTGGTACCTGCCCTGACAGGGCATAGCTGCCACACCACAGCTTCTTGGGACTCGATCCCAACAACAGGTATAAGTGCATGCTTCACTGTTCATGGTGATGGTAAATGAATGCTGAGGGCCTGAAAACCTATGTCTTAGGGCATTGCTCACCAGCCAAGCCATTTACAAGGAGACTGAGAGAATTGTGCGTTTCTCACCTACTAAGGCTGTTTGTAAGAATGAGCAGAAATGGTGTTGAAGATTTTATGGCCTGGGAATTTCATGCTTGGGAATCAGTCTGCCTTCTTAAACAAGAACCATTTTTTAGCTCAAGGCCCAGCAAGGCTCTGTTGGAACGTAGAAGTATGCAGGAGCCTGCTTAGCCCCAGGAGGATGCCCACCATGTGGGCAGAGAGGCTGGGAGTATGTGTATTCATAATATGATGCAGTGGGGATGGGCAGCAATGGGTGAAGCAAGCAGAAAGCAGGGGATCCCAGGGAAAGAGAAGATGCCAGCACATCACCGTGGCACATCTTTGGCTTGGCCACTTCTACAGGATTTAAGCTGTTGTTTAATCAAGGTGCTTAAAAAAATGGATACAGTTTGATAAAATGATGATTAACCTCCATTATACCAGTCTGTGATCATCACAGCAAAGAGCTGCACTTGTATGTCTTATCATCTCTTCTGAAAATTCTACTGGTAAAGAAATACTTGATTGGGGATTAGATTTTTGTCATCAAATCCCATTTTTGCTCACATGCAGCAAAAAGAAAGGGCTCGCTTTTGAGAGAGAAGTAAAAGGAAAGCACAATTGCTGGGCAGTTATCTCTGGCATTCATATAATACAGTGCATGTCCTTACATGACATTCATGTGAGAGAAAAAGAAAGGTGTCATTTGAAAAAGGTTACAGGAGCTCTTCAGACAGGAAGGCATATCCAAGCAGCAGAGTTGCTGCAGTTTATTATCAGATTCTGCTCTCACCCACCTGTGTTCATGGATTTAGGGCACCATTTAACCCATTTTGCTTGCTGGCATTCCTTTAATGCCCAGCTTTGGTTTTCTTTTTTTTTTTTTTCCCTCCCTTTTTTCCCATTAAACCAGGAAATTAGGCCAACTGCTGAGCTGCACAAAAGGTTTGGGAGGGGAGCTGCCTCCTGTTTGGACTCCTAGGCATGGTCTGCCCTGCAATACTTGCAGATTAAATTGTCACAAGATATGAAAGATGAATTATAACATTAGTATCTTACAGCATATTGAGCTGATTATGAATCTAAAGAAATGGTAATGGTGTAAGCACGGACTGGATGTTTTTACATGGCACATAGGCAATATAGAGACCACGTATTCCCCAGGGCAGGTGCCAATGAAATGCAGTTATTCTGGACTCATGAAGTTGTCTAAATTCAACCAACCTTTAGTGTTGTTCATAGACTCACAGAATGGTTTGGGTTGGAAGAGACCTTAGAGATCACCTAGCTCCAACCCTCTGCCATGGACAGGGACACCTTCCACTAGACCAGGCTGCTCAAAGCCACATCCAACCTGGCCTTGAACACTGCCAGGGATTGGGCAGCCACAGCTTCTCTGGACAATCTGTGCCAGTGCCTCAGAACCATCACAGGGAAAAACTTCTTCCCAGTGTTTAATCTAATTCTCTCCTCTTTGAGTTTAAAGTCATTCCCTCTTGTCCTATCCCTGCATGCCCTTGTACTCCATCTCCAGCTTTCTTGTAGGCCCCCTTTAGGCACTGGAAGCTGCTCTAAGGTCTCCCTGGAACCTTCTCTTCTCCAGGCTGAACAAACCCAGCTCTCTCAGCCATTTGCCATAGTAGAGATGCTCCAGCCCTCTGATCATCTCCGTGGCCTCCACTTGACTCACTCCAACAGGTCCATGTCCCTCTTGTGCTGGGACCCCCAAGCTGGATGCAGAACTGCAGCTGGGGGGCTCTCATGGGATATTCCACAATGTTTCTTTGCAGTGTGTGATGAGGCACTACTTGACCAGAGCAAATACTGTCCTGCCTGCATGTGTGGGAGCACTGCCAGCCATGACTGCTTCCTTTCCAGAGACAGTGTCTTCTGTGCAATTCTATTTTAGTTAGAAACAAAAGCAAGAAAGGCTTTATAGCCCTTACATCTGGAAGGAAAGTAATATTCTGTGCATTGCACAAAGCTGTGTTTAATTGGAGTTGGGCAACACAGCATTTGCTGCCGCAGATAGCAGCACAGGTATTTACTGCTGCATTGCTATTTGAAATCAGTTCTCCTCGCATTTTTATTGGAAAATCTCACTTGTTTCCTCTTGCAGGTGCTGTTTTCCCATGATCTTTCACATGCATGCCTATTTCTCTTTGTCCTTCATTCCTGAATTGAGCGGATTGCCTTCTGCTTCATAAAACGAATGATGTGTGGCACTCTTCTGTTTCATACCCTGGACAGCCTGCTCCTGACTTCTTTAATTCCACCAGGATTTTTTTAATTGTTATTCTTTATTTTAAATAAAAAATCACACAATAAAACCCCAGGTTCCAGGGATATTCTTTGTGAAGGTCAGGATTCTGATTAAGGTGGCAGGGCTGTGCCTAATGACCCACAGGTGCAAAAATGTACAGCCATATAGGAATCCGAAAGCCACTGTGTGAGAAAGTCCTAAACTGAACGCTCCTGTGAGTCCGCAGTTAGGGAAACGTGGAGATTGGCCAGTCTGAACAAAGCTCCGGGGGATGCGCAGAAATCTGCTCCCTCTCCTGGTAAAAAGGGCAAAGCACCGGCGGAGGGAACCCTGCTCCTGCCCACCCCTGCTCCTCCGTCCTTCTGCGAGGCTCCCTGGTGGAAGATGGAGGTGCCAGAAGCAGGGATGAGAAGACTCGTGTTAAGAGCCCAGGGGTGTTCCTGCCAAGCTGCGGCACTGGCTGCGCTGGGATGGGAAGTGAGAGCTCCTGAGGGATGGGGAAGAGGCAGCCCAGCAGGAGAAAGGATTTTGTGTCGTTGCTGTGAATCCACAGAGAGGTGGGATTGCTGATAAAAGAGATGAATCAGAGTTAGGAGCAGAATGATATTTCATCCTTAATGTGCATTACATGGGTTTGTGGCTGGTTTCTCTCTCCATATAAAGCTTTCTCTTTACAGGACTTTTAGAGGTTTGTGAGTTTGGGAACCCTTGCCAGTGTAGGTCTTTGCATATAGGCTCTCAAGGATCTCAGGAACCAATTAAATTCATTTAATTATCCTATATGTGATAAGCTCACGCTGCTGATCACAGGCGGAACAATTCCATATATACGTAACAATCACAAGTATTGCATTCACAGTCATTTCTAGAACACCTACTGCTTTAGTATCTGAATTTCAGGGGCGAAACTAGCAACTAGGCAATGATTTATTATCACAAACAGTCTAAGGAATAATTTAGATAAATTACCAAAATTAATCAAAGCTGGGAAGACAAAAGGAACTGCAGGAACAACAAGGAAATGTAGCTGCAATGCTGGCATGGATACAGAGATTCAAGTTAAATGAAAGAGAAACCACACACTAAAAATGAAAATTAAACTCAAACCTATAAAGGATATATTTGGGGAAGATACACTTGGCTGTATAACGCTGTACACTTGGCTGTATAAAACTTCCGGTCAATGCCACAGCAGTCTTCAGGAGGTTTTGTGGTGCGTAAGTGGACCCCCGTGCTCCTTAAGCATGCTCCTGTCCTTGGGCATGTAATGGGCATCTCATGTGTGATATTGCCTGCTCCACGCATGGGCAAAACATGTGCCTGTAGGTCTGTGCACCAGGCTCTTCGCTGACTGCCTGACTCCTGGTCTGAACTTCCTTGGAGATATACAAGTGAAAGAGCTCTTGGAAATAGGGGCACGGTGCTGTTAATATGAAAATGGGTGTAGCTGATTTTCAGGCATACTACTCCAAGATGATCCTTATCCATGAGTTTCAGCACTGACTTCTCTCTTGGTTGTAATGTGTTAAAGAGGGTCTGACTGACTTGGTACCGCAACACTGTGTCAAAATAAATTACTATGGCAAGAAATAGAAAGCAGTTTCTTGCGGAGACCTATGTTCAGCAGTCTGGCTGCATTTGGCAGAGTACTTTAATGTTTGTTTAAAACTATATTTATGTCCCGTTGATTTCAGTGGGACTGAAATAAATCCCAAATGCTTCACTTAGGTGAGAACTCAAGCTCAGTCTCTTCAGCATCCCCCACCCTGATTGAATTCAGTGGAAGCTAAGGGAACTTGTCATCCGGTAGGAAAACCAGTGTATTACAACATATGATCTGAATGAAACAAACGATGCATCTTTTCCGACAGGAGTGAAAGGCAGAAGCACAAGGCCATAGTATGTTTAGCTGAGTAAAAGAGCAGCACACCGGAACGCAGGGGTTATATTAGGAAAGCCTCCAAATTTCGTATATCACTAATAAGCCATGTTACTGTAAGATACAATTTCCGCAGTCTAGAAGCTGATCTGAGATAAAAGAGAAAAATGAATGCATAGAGCAAAGAAAGCATGAATGTTGGTTTGGTGTGATATATTTAGTAATAGTTTCATGTTACGCAGTTTAAATTATAAATTCAGAAACAGTTCAGGAACAGTTATGTTTCTGAGAGGCAAGGGGCTGGAAGTCCAATGCTCATATTTGTTCGCTGGCTTATCAGGCTGCTGACAGTGTATACTATATATTTGCCTTACAGGTGACCACCTTTTCGAAGAGGGTTAACTACCATGCTTGTTCAGCCCTCGTCATTTCCTCCGCAGAGCCTGGTTCTGCTGGAGAGTCTTTGCATTCTGAACTGATGTCTGCAAGGAACTCATCTGAAACCACAGCTTTTATTATACTGATGGCATCAGGCTGGACAGGAACCATGCCACCAGTGTTAGCCCTAGAGCCATCCTGAGGCACTTAATTTCTATTTCGGAGTGACCTGTTATGACTTGCCTGTGCCCTTCCCAGTTTGGAAGGGAGAATTCAGGGTGACAAGACATAGGGAAGATATTCTGAGTGTAATCCTACCACTAAGAATTTCTTTAATTTGTATAAGTCTATACTGTGGAATATGAGAAAGTGGGAGCCTTAACTCACTTGTGAAAGATACATTATGAAACTCAGTGAATGATTGATTTGAGGCATAGTAGTTGCTCACCTTTACACATCACTAGGTAAAGGTAACCAGAAGAGAAGGAAACAGTAAGACTATTCAGTATTTTGTCTAATGTTTTACCATTCTTATGCATAGAAGTTACACACCAGTTTATCATTGGGGCACTGTCTTGTTTCTGTTCTTGTCTCTCTATAAAGTTAATTGAAAACATCACCTGATGGAGCATACCAGGTGAGCCTCAGATGACAATATGAATTTTTGTCATGAGGAAGAGGAGCATTGCTCGAGTGGTTGTGAGTTTATGGGAAATGAGCTGTCACCTACTCAGGTCCCCGGCACTGTAGATTTAGATAGTGTAAAATTGCCATTGAGACCGGCCCTTAATGGCTGGCCTGATTCTGATAGTCAGATCAACTGGTGGAGATACAAACAGGAGAGTCTAATGAGTTATGTTTCACATGGTGTTTTCACCTTCTTAGACAATGGCAGAAAACCTTGGGTCTTGCCCTCCTTTCGTGCATGAATGCTTTGGGCAGAATGAGCTTCCCTGCACTCATCTAGGGCTCACTCACCAGCCTAAAACCTGCCATGGGTCTGCTGAGAATGAGAAGGAGGAGGGAAACCTAAGGGGGCTTTAGCCTGTACATTAGCACTACCTGATACAGTATATCTCCTCTGGGGCAGGATAAGGAGGATGCCACAGACCATGACCATCACAGCTGTATCCAGCTGTATCCAGCTGTATCCATCCAACAAACCCCAGTGAAGAGGAGGGCCACAGGGAAACACAAATCCTTCAGCAACCTGAGCCATGCATTCTCTGTGCACAGTCACTGAGCACTTAATTTCGCAGTGCTATCAGTCACAATGATCGAGGCCAGGTTGGACAGAGCTTTGAGCAGCCTGGTTCAGTGGAAGGTGCTCCTGCCTATGTCAGGGGGGTTGGAACTAGATAATCTTAAGGTCCTTTCCAAGCCAAACCATTCAATGAGTCTATGATTTATAAAGCTGCTCTCTCTGGCTATACATAGGCTGTTCTGTCTGAGGTTTAACACCAAGCTCTTCGTACACATTAATACCTCATTGTGTCATGCAGGGAAGGGTTAGCCTTACCCCCTGGTTAAATAATACAGCACAGACCTTAGGGCCACAGCCCAGCAAACAGTGATACACCTGCTCCGCTGTCTTAGAAAAGCAGTGTCATGAAATCAGTAGGTTATGTCCCCTGCTGATGCCCTCCCTCTGCAGGACTGCAGCGTGTGCACTTTGCCGGGAGAGGAGCCGTTGTGCTGCTTGCAGGTAAAAACTGCAGTCCCCGGCAGAGAACAATTGGATGGGGCTCAGATGTGGTTTTGTGAACGAAGCTTACGTCCTGGTGACCCACCTCAAGCAGAGGGAATGTTACTAAACATGCATTCCCAGGGGCAAACGGAGTGCAAACTCATCTTTCCCTACAGGACACACATGCATAGAGTGGCCTGGAAAGCACCAGACGCTGCTTGATAAAAATGGGCATCTCCTCAACAGTGATTTTTCCATAAAACACATTAAGATTCAGTATAAATGCCTTTATGGATTTCACACCACATTAAAAGCGGTGATTGATTGACTACATTCCCTTTAGCTTATTTTTCATCCTTTGACAGCTGTTAACCAGGCAGAAGCATTATTAGCTCAATTTTCATGCTGTAAAAATATTTGGGTAAAGGAATTTGGCCAATTTCTCTCTTCCTTTTTCTGGTTTCCTATCAGTGTTGGTTCGATTGTTTTGACAAATGTAGAGTGTAACTAGCACAGCATCTTAACACAAATCCTGATTTTAGAGCCAAGCTTCCAAGTTTGCTAAGGAGAATTTAAGCTTGAAGAGAAAAAAGCTCTAATTACAGCACTCCTAAGCAAAGTTTTAGGGTCATTCAGGCTTAAATATGGTTTTGCTCTTCATAAAGGTTAAAGCTGCTAGTGGAATGTGGGCTGTCTGGTTCAAAAGTAGGATCTCCCTGCCATGGTCAATAGGTGGCATATGAAAAATAGCTATGGAATGCTGATGCTAAGTTGAATCTTTTTTCCTCTGTGTAGACTGCAGACAGGAGAATATCCTCCCTGTTCATCAATGTCTTCAGTCTTTGTTACTAACTGTGTGACTAAACTTCAGTACTATCTGGCTGTCTTCTGGAATTAGAAGTCTCTTAAAGCAAACTCCTTTGCAATTAAGTGTCAAAGTTGTTAAAGTGTAAAGTATGGCAATAAAAATTTTCCCAGATGCCTCAATAGCTCTGACAGATTTGATAGAGTCTGCTGCAGCCCTCAGGGAATTTACACTACACGGGCATTTTTCATCATCTCAAGCAAAACCACTGTGCAAAGTCAGCAAGGTGACTGGTAAACAGAACCCAGTCGTGCTCTGGGTCAGTCAGGGGCAATGCAAGGCAGCAGCTGCGAAGTCAATGGGTTGCTCTACATTTAATTCAGAGGAGACAAAGCACAGCCTGAGCATTTCTGAGGTGTGCCCATGTTAGAAACAGTGCTGCTTCCTTCCTGTGGCTCTGGGCTCCATCATCCCTGTGATGGGAAACTGAGGAGCTGTGCCTGAAAGAGTTTCTTGTGTAGTGAGAAGCAAACACCTGAACCCTTCTCAGTGTGCTCGTCTGAGTATGAATTACAGCGGCTTGTAAAACATACAAAGCGAGAAAGTTTTTGACCTAACGTAGAAGCAATTTTAACACCTACTTTCCTGGAATATGGTTATTTTCAAATCAAGGCTGACTTTTGAAATGTAAACGTTACTGGTCATTGCTAAAGTAAGGTCTGTTTTTCAAATGTTAAAGTCCCTTTCCTTTTTAAATAGGCACACTGGCAATAGGTGTATTACAGGAGTATAAAGCGTTCCCCGGTGAGCAGCATAAAATAGCCACTGCAACTCCAGTCTGCAATATTAGCAGTCTTAAACAATGCTAAGTACTCATTTCTTGTTCCAACCAAATATTTATGATTTTATATGGAGATATATAATAAGTAAGCTAGAGGTAGAGAAAATGTGCATTTAACTTTCTCTCAGCTTAGAGCCAAAGTAAGCTTACATAATTCAGGTGTTTGCTTTCCACACCACAAGAAGAATAGGAGTGTCAATAAGGAAGTGCTTCCTGTAGCTATAAATCCTGGAGATGCCTTGAAAATGAGCAAACTACCAGACAAGGAGAAAACGAACCTGCCATGTCCGTCTCAATGACAAAGAATATGTTACAGTGCAGAGCATTCACATGTCCATTTGCTGGATCAGAAAAGGGGTCCTGTTTGTCCAGGAGTTTCAAAAAGCACCGTCTTGAACTCTGAGCCTTCTCTTTTGTCCAAAGGCTTTCCACCAGGCTCCAGTATGTGTGGGATGTGGCTACACCAGGCAGGGCAGGACAGATGTCCCAATATGGTCACCTAACGAGTGAGCCCTAAGCAGAAAGCGAGGTAGCAGCATTAGTGCACTAAGCCTGGTGTAACTGGCTCATGCAAAGTCAGGCTAAATTAACCCCAGAGCAGCACTGCACAAAGTTGACAGCCCTGCAGCCAGGACCTAAGAGGATGCCTGTTCCCACCACAGCACTGGTGCCTGTATGGCTTTTGGCAGGAGCTGGCTGCGATGCCTCACACCACGCATGTGTCTCCCTTCCCTGCATGACTCTGTTTCTTCTTTGCATCTGCCCCAACCAACCAGGAGTAGTGGACCAGGTTACCCAGCAAAGTGACCACTGACAAGCTGCACACATGAGACATAAGCCCCCCATTATTCACATGAATTAAGACAGAAACCTACTTCTGTTTCCCTAGGCTTATTCATATAATTAATTGATATCTCAATCCAGGAACAGACAAAGACATAGCAGTATTTCAGTGCATTCCTTGGGGAAACACTACACAGAGACAGCACAATTACTTTAGATAACATCTATTTAGATAGCAAGTTAATTTTAATGCATAGAACCAGACAGGAGAACCATTTTTTGGAAAATGTGAGAAAATAAAATTTTCTTTCCCTTTACCTGTCGGCAACCATCCATCAAACATGGGGTTTTTTGATGACAAAGACATGCAAAAAGCACAGCAAAACCTCTACTGAATTTCTGCACATTTCCGGGGCATTTGTCCACCAGCTCATTTTCACATGGAAAGTGTACCAAAGCCTGAAACAACACAACAATGTCTGGCTTAGCTATATTAAAAGCAGTTGTCTTATGTCTTGTCAGCATCAGAAATAGAGTTTCCCAGAGCTAAGTCAATTAATTGATTAAATATTCTGTGTGTCCCTTGCAATGATGGGGGGAAGAGAAGTGGCAAATAATCCTCATCCAATTCATAAGCAAACTAGGTTACTGTAAAGTTGTCCTTGCCACCAAGTGCCAAAGTGCAGCATGTATTTCTCACCTCCTTGTGGGTTGCCATCTGCCATTACATCTCCCTCTCCTAGCTCCATCTCCTTGTTGGGGTAAGGTTGGACCATCAGGGGCTTTGGCAGGTGGTGTTAAAAATCCCTCAGCACTGTGAGTTTCCTACAGGCCAGTGCAGTCTGCTGCTAATATTGCTTTAGCCTCTGCCTGCAGGAGTTGAAGTTAAACAGACTCTGTGCTGCTCTCGGGCTCAAGCCCAAATCACTGTAAAGGAAGTGCACTGGAGAGCCTCTGTTCAGGCCTGGAGTTTGGAATTTGCAGTGAAGTGTTCTGCATCCTCACATAGCACTGCAACAGCCAGTGGCTATGCCATGCTGTAGTGCAGCAGGGCTTTTAAAGTTTGAACAATGAGACTTTGGGCATTTAAAAATTGCTTCCAGGGCTGGTTTTCAACAACTGCATCTCTTAACAGCTCATGGGAGTCTCTGTTTTGCAGTGTGAGATTCTGCCTGTGTTTGCACAGGTCATTATTCCCAAGCACAGATTAGGCTCCACTCCAGGAGAATTTCACTTGGAAATGATAAGGTAAAATGGGATCCACTGATTGCCATGCAAAAACCAACAAATCAGGTAGTGAGAAAATATCTGCTTTCTGCCTCAACAGTTCGCTTGCATCCCAGGCTGTTTTTGCAGCACACAATAAAAGAAAGTCCCAAGTGTTATTGACCAAGATCATGCATTCTCTGAAGCACAAAGCAGATTTTAGTAACCATTTTCTGCTACAGCTGGCCCCAGCTATGAAGTTTATACAAGAGTAAAAGTCACAGACCACAAATAAAGAAGATGCCTCTGTCTGCCCACGAAATCTCTCCTGTAGCCATTTCAAACCCTCTTTACATCCAGATGGGTATTTGCATTCCTGGCTCTTTAGGAAAATGAAGCAGGACACAGGGTAAGCTTACTAGTTTATGAAGTGTTAGTTACAATTTATTTTTATGCTTATGCAAGACAGAGCTTGAACCTTTGGTGCAAGATCTGTTCTGTGAAGACTGTTGACATTCACATCAAATGTGAGGCCTGAATGTTGGGCAAAGAGAACATTAAAGAGAGGATTTTTTTATACATGTGTCTCCATATCTGCCATTATTTCATTCTCACATCACATTACAACATAGGGAAATGAAGTCTAATGAGTTTCTAGGCACCTCCTGCTACAACCTAGATTTTATTCTATTTTAAGTTTGTAAAAACATAACTTTAAATGAAATAGCCATGTCTCGCTCTTTGGAGTTAAGTAAGCAATTAGTAGAAACCAATGCAATCTAAGCACCCTGACTCACGTTCCCTGAGGCGAATAGCTGCTATGGCTTAGGATGCTCTATTTGCAGATCCTCTCACAGCAGTGTCAGCATTAAAATGTTTTCACCTCAGCCACTGCAATGCCAGAGCAGACATGCATTGTAAATTCATTTTCATCAGAGGTTTAAACCAGTATGGCCACACCAGACTGAACAAATGTTTCCTTCTTCCAGCAGCTCTACAGAAGTGTTATTTCTAGGCAGTGGGGCAAGGCTGACATCTGAGGACCACAGGCGTGGATTTCCTAGAGCTTCTCTTTAGGTGCTGTGCAGTCAGTGGGCACAGGACTGGGTGTCATCATCCATGGCAGGACATTTCTCCAGGTACTGGCTTGGTACTTCTGGCAGAGCAGGAGTTAGCAAAGGAAGGGCAGTTTTTAGTCTGAAGTCCACAGAACAACTGTCAATTTTTTCCAGACCAAAGGTAGAACTTTGCTCCATCGGTGCCCTGAAAGGGAATATTCTTGCATCAACCTTCCCACAAAGTGACTTTTTTATGTGAGGTGTGAAAAGATTTCACACTAAGATAAATTAACAATTATCTGCCATGTGATGCAACAGCATTCTCCTTTCAGAGTCATTCATGCAGTTTTACCTTGGGCAACGTATATAGATCGATCTGTCCCATAGCCATAACACCTCACACAAATCTGCTACACATTCAGCTCTAATACCCTTCACATGGGGTTACTGGTTCAGCTTGTATCTATTGCTTAATCAATGAGAAATAAAACTCCATTCTCTCCCAAACTGCTGCTTCAGCTGATAAAGGCTTGGTCTGCTTTGCCTGAGTATCCTAATTAATAATAATGAAATACTGTAAGTAGAGCTGATATATTTGGAAGTCTTTTTTTTTTTTTCTTTTGCCAAAATGGGAACTCAGTAATGCCTGGAGTTTTATTTGTCACTGAATTACTCTTTAATTGGAACTGATTGCCTGAGCTGCTGTTTGTAACTGCAGCTCTTTCTCTACCCAGTTGAAGGGGAAACCTTTAACATCCCCACCAACAGGGCTGCAATGTTTGCTGTGACAGACTGAGAGATACTGAGATCCATCCCTGGGCAGAGAGGGATTTAATGTGTATCGTTTTGCCCTAGTGGGTTAGAAAAACCCACTGACTGGTGGTGTCGCACCATCTCTAGACTGATAATAGCAGCAGGCTTGGTTTGTGCTGGTAGTAGGCTGTAAAGGGGTGAGCAGCAGTCTTATAAACACAATGTCATGTAATATATATCAGCAATTTGCTGTGTATTTATTTCCTGTACCTCTGTCCCATGAAGGGCACTGACCTTAACACAAAATAATAAGATTAACAGAGACAATTTGGGAAGTCTGCTCCAAACCAGCTAGATTCCCATCTCCTGAGGGCCTGAAGATTAAATGGCTGCTCGAGAGCCAGAAAAGCTGGAGGTTTGTTGAGATAGGTAAGTGTATTTCTACCTGCCATGCTAGCAATGGTTTATAAA
>JBCJKH010042839.1:0-14552 GCA_039877255.1 Loriculus beryllinus
TGTCTCTCCAATTTAGAGACAAGGATGTCGTGTGGGACAGTGTTGAACGCTTTGCACAAGTCCAGGTAGATGACATCTGTTGGCTTTGAGTAGCAGAATTTTGAATGAATTAACAAGGTGAAGTAGTTCTTTAAGTCAAACTGGAGGAAAGTACAATAATTAACTTTCTGGGAACTAACTGTTACACTCTTCATTTCAGGAAAAAATAGTATGGGTGGATGAATTTAGAGAAATGTCCAAGAGAGAAGTGAGCACGAGTACTGAACTGGATTCATGCTTTTCATTTGTTAAGAAAAGTGGTGGAAGATGTCCTGGGAACTTTCTGATGACATTGTTCAAATGAAGTAACAGAATTTACCGAAAAAGTACTTCACAAAGATTTTATGTTTCATGAAAGCTGCCTTGCAAATCCAATCACCAATATTAAGAACTTCAAATGTTTCAAGATTACAGAATGTTTTGATTTTTTAAAATCTCCATGGAATCCCTGGTATAATATTGATTTTAGCCAGATTACCCTTAAACTACTAAAGTACTCGTATTAAATATGAACTTTAACTTTCCATCTTGCTGAAAATGAAATAAGAGAATTTCATAGCTACTTCAAAATTGGGGTTTATGTCAAAAAGACACAGCATTTTTCATGGCATGTGGAGTGTTACATAGTCTGCATTTTAATGTTAGTAAAGTTTCTATTAATAATGTTGTCAAGACATTTCTGTTCCAACAGTGGTCAAGAAAGACCAGGAAAGCAGTCTAGCTTTAATAAAGCTATTTCCAGCTGGATTTATAAATGAGACAAAATTACCTTATGGTTGATGTGAGATGATTAAGACTGTAACATTGATTCAGTGTTAGATCTTGTAATTATTTTCCTCTAAAGTGCAAAAGAAAATTAATTATTTTGTGTAGCTTCAATATACTCAGATGGTATACTGGAGTATATTGAACAGCAGCTACACTGCAATTGTTTTATAAGTGGTTGCCATGAGATAGAATGTCTATAGATTCTCAGTAAAAAAGTCTGGTTTTTATTATATGCTATTCTTTAAGCCTTCCTGATTAAAATATAAAGCAAAGATTCATCTTGGGAAGGGAAGGAAAAAAACAGAGAATAAAAAAGAAAAAACATCTGAAGGTTATCTAAAAATTGATCATTTTTTCAAAAGAGGGAAAGTAGTTTAGAAAAATATGTAGAATAAGATACATTCTGTAACACAAAGTCCAGCTGCTATTAAAAATAATAGAAGTAGCAAATGCCTAACAATTTGCATTATAAGCTGCCCACTCAATTATGATGTTTGCAAAACAATATATTTTGCAATTTAAATGAACTATGGGATGGATATCAAAGTATACATCCTTTCTATATCAGTGTGACTTCTGCAATTCTAATATCTAAAATTTACCTGTGTAAAAACATTGTGATGGATGCTGAATTAATTGAAATAGATGGATACTTACTTTATTAAAAAGTTGTAACAATGTTGACTTTATAACTTACCCAAATCACTATAAAACAAAAAAACACTGATGCTGCTAGTTTTTTTCCAATATGGGGGGGTGGAGTGTGCTATTGTTTTGTACCATGGCAAAACAACTTGACCAATAAAGGTAGCACAGTGGAATATGTGGCTTCTGAAATTTAGTAGACATAGCAATCGCATAAAACTTCTGGTGGTTTGGTATTTTAATACCAAGCATATAAGGGCAAATGAGGATGACTACAAAAAAGATACAGAGAACTGATAGAATAAGTGTGATTAATCAGACTGTATTTAATAAATTAGGCATTCCCAGATACCAGGCTTTTGTCAGATCACTTGTTACATATGTGTAACATGTACATATACACTGAAGAGGGGGATCAAATAATATTCATAATATATCTTTTGTTTATTTAAACAAATAGATAAAATACATTCTTTACAGGGAAATGCATAAAGGCTTTAATAAATATTTTACTGAAATACTATAATTCACTAAATATGTCTGGGTTTTGATGTAATCACGTTTTCATTTCTACATTATAAAAGTAATAAAGGTTTGAATTATTAGTCTGAATTAAAGCAAAACTTGTGTATAAAATACAAAACAAAGGGTAGATCTGAACATTTGTATTACAAAGACTTCAATTGCACAAAGGTAGGACAACAGCAGCATTTTTTTACCCATTTAAACTCAGTAGTGAAGCATTTTTATGTTTTCCTATATTGCTGCCCTAGAACTGAACTCAAGTGATTTAGTCTCTTTAGAAAAATTCCACAAATTCACAGGAAGTTGTTTTGTCATTGGTAATCACTGTAATCCACTGGAAAGACTATAGCACAGATAGTGGAGGATAACCTCCATGAAAATTCAGCTTTGCTGGAGAGCTCCTGCTGCCAGAATGCAATTACCCTATCCCAGTGAGTTTTGCAATAGCAAATTCCCAGTCTTGCAACATCTGTTTGCATGTAGTTTAGCACTTCTGTACATCATAGTATGCATTTAAGATCAGAATCAGAGTTCAACTAAGATTACTTTGGTTTAAGATGTGCAGAAGGAAAATAAGACAGATACAGACCAAGGATGCTGAGAGAAATGCAGCCACAAAGGAGAAATCACAGCATATGAGTTAGCTGTTATTCAGTTTAGGAACTTAGCTCTTACTAGTCAATAATATAGATATAGTAACAATTATTCATAAAGTGTTTTATGAGATAGTTCTGCACTGTTAGCTCAAATGTATTGTTCATGTTCGATTGTACCATTAGCAAAGTAAGATATTGCAAGAATACAATAAAACTTCTGTATGTCCTAGCAGTTTCTTGTGGGAACACATCAGACTGAATCCACTGGCATTCTCCAAAAATTTGCTACAAATGAAGATGTTTGGGGTTTTAAACACCTAGTTGAAATAATGTCTTCCTTTGTTCACAGTAAGGGAGTGGCATGGGAAGTTATTTGAGCTCTTTATCTCTTAACTCGGCACTTGAAAATGGATACTTTGTTAGGATGGAGGAAGGAGAAGGAAGGATACATTTCTATCTCAGAGATGCAGTTTTGGATGATTAATTAATAATATTTAATGAAATAATAATCCATTAGAAAGAGTGGAAAACTACCTAAGCTATTGCTTGTCATGGCAGTTTTGACTTATAACTAGTTGCTAAACATGAATTAGGTGATAGCTGAAGGAGTACTTTAGCACAAATATTTAGTTGTATCTATATTTTACAAAAAATGGTTATGGTAAACAAATTGCAATACATACTATTGAGCACCATAGATCAACGCATTGATAAGGTATTTGATTTAATCCAAGGAATTCTACTTGTTTACAGAGTTAGGTACACATCTCTTTAAGAGACAGACTGTATTTTTAATTAATCCAATCCTTTGTTCGTTTCCATGGAAAAAGGGGGTAACAAAGTCCCCATGTCCTCAAACTGTCTGGCACCATTTCCAGGTCAGGATTCATAGCAATTATATTCTTATCTTTAATCCAGGTAGTAATTGTATTTATGGAAGTGGCTAGAGGCTGTGTCTGAATTCCACTGCACTTCCGTTCGAAGAGAAGAAGGATTTTAGAAATGAACAGCCAACACTTTATGTTTTAGCTATTTGCAAGGAGAGATTTCACAACTAGCACTGCCAAATGCTTGCCTTCCATTCATTATTTTATAACAGCCCAACGTAATGCCTGCCTACTCTCAAGTGCTACTTGCTTCTGTTTCCACCTGCTTAAAAATCAGTGCACTGCTTTTTTGAAGTTCAAACACCAGCAGGTTCCATCCAGTCTGCTCTCTATGCAAGTGCTCTCCCTGTTTTCTTTGCCCTTTCTGATCACAGGCATGGTAAATTTCAGTTTGCTAATAATTTCCATTGATGTGACTTACAAAAAATATTTTTTTCCTTTCCTTCAGGGCATGATCATGTAAAATTATATTTAATGCAAAATGGCAGCTCAGCCTCTGAGGGGAACCCTAAAATACCTCCTGACCTATCTACACAGCTGTACCTCAGGTCCGTTTGACTGCAGCAGTCTCCCAGCCCTGGATTCCCTAGCTGCCCTCCCTCCATCTTTGCGCTTTGTGTTCTTGTTTGTCCTCAATTCTGCTGGAGGAGGGTAAGGCCCACACTGCCTGCCTTATACAGCAATGGTGTCATGCTGCTTCTTTTCCATCTGCCTCTCCTGGCTTCCTACCTGTCTACTCACAGCAATAGCCAGAGCTTCACCCTGCGTTGGCAGTTCAGTGGGCTTTGAAGTGTTGCTGTCTTTTTCTTGATATAATTTCTAAAATGTTCCTATGGGTGATGAGGAAATCCTGAGACTATTTCTGCAATGAAGAAGCAGAAAAGACACAGGCTGTGAAACATTAGGAGCAGCAGTGATCACATTAAGACCTCCATATGGGATAACAATGGAATATGCCAGTACCCAGGCCATCGCCACCCACATACACCAGGACGTGATCCAGGGTGCCTTAGCATCATCTCTCCTGTGATTGCCATGTTCCCCAAGTGTTCCATTTTGTAGTCTGTTCTTTTTCCTCTGAAGTACTTTGCGTAATGGATGGGAACCTAGCTGAGGGTAGATTCACTCTCATGACTGAGAGACATAGCCAAGTATGGGGTTTGTCACAGTGTATTCGGCAGAGTATATATGTTTATGTTCACTGTGATTGTCCGAAAGAGGCAGGAAAACACAGGTGTGCAGCTGTTCTATGGCCTTCATACTTGGCCACATTGGGGTGCCTTGCTAATGCTCTTGTTGTGAACAACAGTGAAATTGTGAGAAACTGCATGGCCCCACAAATAAACAATTCTAGATCTGGCATAAATCCAGTTGTTTTTCTGTGGATATAAAAGCAGGATCCTCTTGTAGCCAAATCCAAAGCCTCACTGACGGGTGGATGCATCATGTAAGTTTTCCCAATTACCTGAGACTCCCAATATCAGTTGCAAAGGAGCTTCTCAGCTTCAAGTGTGGGCTTGGATGGTGATTCAGTAGTAACTGGTGATGCATTTCTTCTTAATCATTACCCTTTCTATGCAGTAATGATTTGATGCATTGCTAATTTTCCTTTGTACTTTACTTATACATATATATATATGATTTTCTTTATTGTAATTATTTACTATCTAGAGAGAGATATACACAATTTGCATTAGTGTGCTTGTTTGCTTTAATGTGTTTATTTGCTTTAGTGTGCTTGTTTAATTAACTGTGCATGTTATACAGCTGGTTTGTGGTCATTTTGTTGTGTACCCTGCCAGTCAGCAGAACAGTGCAGCTACCAATAAATACATGTATATAAATAAGAAATGGGGTACTAAGGAAGGACAGGCTTTAGAGGGGAAAAAACCCTGAACAAAACAAACAAACCAACAACAGAAAGCAGAGAGACAAGTTTGTTTTGGGAAAGCATGAATACACAAGCCAAAAAAGCAAACCAAAAAAATCCCAAACAAAAAACAGAAGAAAAAAAGATACAACAGAAGCCAAAAAAGAGAGACACGTGTCATTCAGATGAAAGAATCTGTAGACTCCTAATTGATTTTTCTGTAGAGGAGAGAGAAAAGTGAAAATCCATAAAAACTTAACACTTCAGATCACTTATTGCACCAGTTGCTTTCCACCTTTTTGAAGTTGCAGTTCTGGAGAATACTCTCAAGAGCAACCTGGGAGCTGCAATCTGATTTACCTAGCTGGTGGGGCTTCAAGGGCTTTGCTGTGAAAGCCAAGCTCACTACTGACCTTTGTAATCTGTTTAACCTCCAGCATCCAGAACTTTTTTGCACTCTAAGCCTGTAGAAAAACAAAGTTTATTATAGTCAGTCTTGCAGTTCCTCGGCTTTCTTCCTAATCTTTACATTTAATGCTTGTTTGACACAGCAGGGTGCCCCTGCAAGGAATGAGACAGAAGAAAGGGAAGTTTTCAGACATGGAATTTGGTTATATATGTGTTCCTTTTCAAGAATAAAGGAGCAACTGTACTGAATTACATGGAGAGCTGTCTCACCCAGTCTCACAAGAGTGGTGAACACTGGATGCTGAAGAATTTGGTGCTTGGGCCTGGAACCAGAGGAATCCTGTAGACACTTAATTTAGAGATGTTGATAAATTAATGAATTTCAATTTCTCTAAGAAAAGTGCTACCACTTTTCCATTAAAATGCTAAATGTTTGTGAGGTTTTATTTGGTTTACATATTGTTCTGGGGGATGTGGGGGGCGGGGAACCAGACAAAAAGTTATACTTAAATTATTTCTACCAGCAGCTTGCACCAAGGAAAACTACTTGGGCTTTACATGATACAAGGTTTAGTTTTTACTGAATTGCCAGAATCATTTATAGAGTCTTATGAAGTAAGCAGAAATGGGTGAATAAATATGACAGAAATAACCATGCAATCACTTTAGGAAAACTATCGTGAAATTACATCTTTATAACCATAGCTCTTAAATCAGCCCTTTAAAATTATTTTCCCCCAACAGCCTAACATAATCCTTAAGGTTTAAATGACAACCTTTACTCTTACCATTGTTTTCTTACCTGAGGACCACAATCATAAATCCTCCTGTAATGAAACTCTTCATTAACGGCAGAATATCTTGGGTTATTCTGCATAACACTATGGAGCATGATGGAGGATATGGTGCAGAGTTTTCTGAGACTGGGTATGCTCATGCATCCAGTGGAGAGATGAAATTTAGTTCACAAACAGAATATTGTATAAAAGGACACAGTTATTGAATTAAATGAAAGAAATGCATCTTGCATTATTAGCAAGGTACTTTGAGTGTCATATCTGTTAATAGTGTGCATTTCATAGTGCAAGAGAAAGTACTGTGTAGCTTGTTTATCTTCCATTCTCACACAGCTTTCAAGTTGCTTTGGAAATATCAAAGCCTCAGGCTGCAGCTTCAATTCAATTTTATATATGTGCACTTTAATCTGACTGCCAAAGTTAATTAGTTGGGAGTAGCAGAACATGTGTGTTTATATTTTCCATTTCTGTTGACATATGGTCACTCTTACAACTTCAGAAATGTATTGTCTTCCAGATTTGACTAAAATATAAACGTTTAGAATTGTACAAGTTTTATGTCAAGAAGATACACTTATAGGTAGAAGGATGTAGTCACAGAAAGAAAAGCTGCCAGATGATCCTTCTCTTTGCTTCACAGAGACTACCTACAGTCGTTTGTAACGCTAATGTAGTGATTATGTCTCATTGCAGAAATACTAATTACAGCCGAGAAACAAAATTAAAATTGAAAAGGAAATCTCTGATGAATAAAGTTGCAGAAGGAAAATATCTGCAAACTTCTGTTGCTCATTTGAAATTGCAAAACTGAATTTTAAGTTAAAATTAGGGTAGGATATCTTATTTTTTTATCAAAGAGGATCTGTTGTATAGAAGTGATATTAATCTTTTGAGTGAACACTTAATATTTTTTTATTCTTTTTTTTTATTTATTTTTTTTTTAAATGCTGCCTTTCATGATCATCAGTTTGTTGGGGAGGTGGCACATTATATTTAGCCTGTTTAGACATCCTTTAGGGATGCTAGCCAAAACATTAAAGAAAAATGTGTGCGTGTCATATCCAGGTGGCTAATTCATTAACACAGGCAATTTTCCTGGAATATCCATACTGAGTGAATCTCATCTTTACCTGGTGAGACCATCATTATGAAGGTTTTTCTCAGTAAACTTTTATTTCTGCTTGAGGGGATAGCTACTTTCTTTTCTGGTTTTGAATGACATAGTTTTGTGGATATAGATCTGTTGGTTTGCATTTATATGTCTCTATGTATTTGCATAGAATAATTTGTAGGCTGATGGTTTGACTGAAAGTTCCACAATTCGGAGAAGATCAGGGGCTACTGAATTTGTGTTGAATAGGAAAAAGCCCAGATTTTCATTCTATACCAAACAGATGGCAAAGTTGTATGTCCAAACATAACATGGGCTTTGTGAATTAAGTAAGGCAATCCTTCTTATGGTAGTTCTGAGAGACCATGCTCGGGTGAGAGGAAGGAAACCCATTATTTAAAGGTAATGACTGTTGTGTAAGAGTTGTAAGAATTGTTTCAATTGTAAAACTTTTTCTCAAATATTCATCTGTATGTGTGTTAAAACGAAGACTACGATGTTTGTGTCCAACTCAGTGCTACCTATGCTAGTGAGAGGGATTGTCATAATTTTTTAAATAAAAATAGGCAGGAGACTCATCCTTGAATTGATAAGAGCTTCAAGAAATGCTGATTAGAAACCTGATACCGATTTGTAAAGGATACCAAGCATATATTAGGTTTGCAATCACCCTTATTTCTTGTAGGTATTTCCCCATGTCTTTGGCTACCTTCATTTAACACTTTTCTGGATGACTGTAGCTATTAAGATACTTCCCCCTTTTCCGTGAAAGCAAGTGTACTTTCATAAGAAGTGCCTCATTCCTGCAAAGAGGTGAAATGTACTTTATACAGCGAAGGTAAATGTAGCCTGGATCTGCTGTCAAAGGAGAACACGACTGCTCTAAGTTTATATACAGCATTCTCAGTTTACCAGAAATTTTCAGGCTTATTTGACTGGAGTTAACAAGTAGTTCCAGGGTAATTGGAAGTATTGTTTTAGAATATACAACACTTGTTAAAATTAATTATTAAAATTGTTTGATTAACAGTTACTTTCCTACCTCTAGCAGAAACTTGAGAACATTGGATCAGAACCGTTAATGAACAGAATTCTCTTAAGTGATGGTGATCACATTCCCATGCTCAAGTTGCTTATGAAATTGAACATACTGTATTTCTCATGAGCTACTGCTAGGATCTGCTGCTTTTGGCCTCTTCAAAGAATGTGTCTATGAATATTCAGTGTAGCTAACAATGCAAATATTCAACAAGATTATGTAATGTGTCTGAGTAGCAGTGAGTACTTTTTTCTCCTTACTATGTTGTTATGATCTACAGTTAGTTTATTTAGATAGTTGGGTTCCCTCGTAACACCATTTTATTTCATCTTCTTTGCCTATCCTCCAATTCTTAATGATAACAGTGACTATAGAGGAAAAGAAGTATGCTCATTCTAGAAGCAACAGAACTAAGTTCTTTGACAATTTCATTTGGATGTCAGCAGCTACAAAATTGATGGCTAATGCAGCATGGTGTTCTTGTAAAATGCCTCATTCATTTGAAGAAATGTACACTTGCAGTAACAGTTGGAGGGCAGCTGAATGGCAAACTTGTTCATAAAATATCAAACACCATATACGGACATGAGATACCAGGTGAGGCTTATATCTGCTTTGTGAAACAGGTAGGTAGGAACCAATAAAAACAGAGGAATATGCTGTATTCCTCTCTTCTCTGCAATTCTTAGCACAGATTTATCTTTTTTTATGCAAAGAAAACATTTCTTTTTTTTTTTTCTCACTGAAGCATATTGAAAAATTCAGAACTAAAAATAGCCATTGAATTCCTGAGTCAGTGCTAGGGACAGATAGGCAAACAATAATTATGTAGGTGTGCAACTTAGATGCATATGTATTTTAATGCAGCTTTCAAATATTACCTGGGATGGCTGTATTACTCATTTTAGTCTCTGTCTATCTACTTTCCTAGTATTTATCAAAGCTATTCATAGTAATTGTTTTTTACATTAATTTTACACTCACTCCTTTCTAGCCCTTTATCTATTTTTTGTTTTCTTTAGATGTCTCATGTTTTTCTTGACAGTGTTTTGAAACTGAACACTTCATGTAGTATATATACCAAGACAGGAATTTCAAATGGGCCTAGGGGAAGAAGGCATGTAGTAGTTGTGCAATTCTAGACTTATTTGGATACCAACACCTGCAAAAATCCTAATTAAGGGCTTTGGGGGAATGACTTGCAATACCATTGAGAGAATTTGTTTGACATCTGGACATCTCAGTGGGCGAAACTCAGATTGATGGTACTGTACTTCTTTTACTCTAAATGGCAATAAAAACGCAATTTCTAATTTGACTGGCTGGTTAATTTATTTGTTTCCTGATGTTTCCTCCTGAAAGAATGAGGTCACTGTTACCCAAGTTGAAAGTCACATTGTTACTTCTGGTACACATCTTTAACCCTTTGCTTTTTTTCATATATTCTTTCACAGCCCAAAATACTCCTTCATCTAATAGCTCCCATGAACCTGTTACTGCAATATTTGCTTCTTTCTTACTTCTACTTCAGGAACCAAAGACTATACATCCATATGTTAAGTAAGACTGACATTTGTCTTCATGTTTGATCCAAGATTGCGGCCAGCTGGAGATCCTTGCATAGGTTCAGACCTACTAATGGGCACGGTATGTTTGTACTAATCCCGTAAGCAGTTTAGTGTCCAGTACATATAATTTAATTTAAAAGTTTGTTGCAACAAATCCTGAAATCCTTCCTGAGCTGCCATTCAGTCTTTCCACAGACAAAATGCTACCATTGTGGGTTTTTCTTTTTTTTAGTTTATGGCCAAAACTGAGACCTTGTATAAGGAGTTTCATGCAATGCACAACTACACCAACCTGACTGTACCTATGCAGATCACTGCTGGAGAATCTCAGTAGAAAAAGTTAGTTGTTTCAGCATAGCTTGCAGTCTTTCTAAGTCAAAATGTGGTATTTAAAACAAGTATCATGTTACTTTGGAACTAATATTACTTTAGCTGCTGATCTTTTCTGTTAGGCATCTTGATCACTCTTGTCCCTTGTAATAGTTTCACAGAGGGTCTCGAAATGTCTCACAGGACACTAACATCCCAAGCATGGTGTGTCTGGGTGTTCGTGCAGGACACAAGACATATGTGAAGCCTCCTTCACAGAAGCCACAGTCTTCTGTGCTCAGCCATCACAGCTGCTGATGGACTAAGCAGTCTGTTCAAATCCCTCTGATAAGCAAAGGCACTTTCTCTTAAGTGTCTTAAGTCACACCTACTATTTACAGTGTGATTAGGTGTCTGTAAAGGGTGTGAAATGGATTAAGTAATAAACACACTTTTTTTTTTTTTACATGGTACCTAGACACAGTTTGTAAGCCAGTCTTTCCAGATGTTATCTAAAATAGCTAACTTACAAACTCTTGAAAACTGAGGTTTGTAATACAAATGTTGACAGCTTCTTCACTAGAGCAGAACACCAGTTCATTTGGTGTATATATATTCTCATTTTCAATACTCCTGAGCCATCTGTTCACTCTGTGAATTGCAAAAGATTTTTCATCTATTGGTTTTAAAATCTGTTAGATAAATTGGGTTGCAAAAGGTGAAGTCTTAAATCGATGGCACCCTCTTTTTCTCTTCCCCTTAATTACACTATCTTTCCTGCCAGTGCCTAAATGCTGAGAATGGAAAAATTATTGAAAATTGTCATGTTATCTTGCAACAAATCATTATTATAGCTGTCACTTTGAAGGAAATGTTATCATTAGGCTTGCAAAATATATTTAACAATCACCCCCCATTTTCTGACAGTGATAACTTCCTGGTAGTTTTCCTTCTGCGGTAAAAATTTTCATATTGCTTCCTGGCCAAAAATGATTTCTTCAGAGGAATTTAAATGAAGTGACTTCAGTAACTGTAGAGTTTTCATGCCCCATGTATATTATATAAGCTATAATAAACATGGCAGAACTTTGAATCCTGCATCGTGGAATTTCAACAAATTTTCTAAGAATGTTTTCATGTTTACAAAAGAAACACTAAATGAAGATGTCATATATATATATTGGAAAATCTGTTCAGAAATGTTACCTTTAAACTGCCTGCTTGGACTTACTAAGTTTCCTGGTTGTCATTAAGCTTGTATATCTCATAACTGAAGATTTCTTGTGACGGGAGAGAACAGTCTTGTAGGGGATCAGTATACATCACTGTATTCATCCTTCTTTCACTTTTTTTATATGCATTCTGATATCTAGGACATGGCTAGAAAAACTGAGCAAACTGGAATTTGAGAAGCTAGAACATGAAAAAGCATTAGTTTATCATGGCCATTTAGATGGCTGAACTTATGCCTTGGTGATGAATTAAGAACCTCTTTGGAAAGGAAAGATACAAAGGTAGCTAAGAATCTGGTCTGCCATAGAATGTGTGAAACCCTAAGTTAAATGTTTTCACAGATGCAATTGGTAGTGAAACAAATAAATTCACTCTGAATCCTTTTGTTATTTAATATATTTTGAGGAGTTTGGTGGTGGGGGTGAAGTGCCATAACATGTGCTGCATGAATTTGCCTGGAAAGCACTTGAATTACATCTAGACTTTTAGGTCACTAAAAATCTGATCTGTAGTTATCTAGCATTCATGACTATGATATCTAGGGCTGATTTAGTTCATACCTCTTTCAATCAATTAGTATGTCTCCAAACTGCACAGTATTCATTTACAGATATGAGCTATCTTTTAGAAGGAAACTTATCAATATAATTAGTTGAGTCCCTCTTGTCATGTTACATCACTGTGGATTTATTTTGGTTTTTTTTTTTGAAAAACAAAACAAAAACAAAAAAACCCACAACAACGCTACAAACTATTACCACCACCAAATTTGGATTTCCGCATTCTAAACTCAGGTGACTAAAACAAAGGACCAATAAAAAAAATAAGAATTTGCTGTTCTTTTTCCTAAGAGAGTATTCTAATTTTATTTTTTTTTTTAATTTTTTTTTTTTTTTTTCTTTGCTGCTATTTTCTCTCATAGGCTTACTAAATACCCTGAGGCTCACTAAATACCCTGAGGGTAATTTTCTTTGTACACCTGTTATTGCAGCCCAGAGTTAGTTTTCTAGCAAAATCTGAGTTAGCAAAAAGATTATAAACATTGTTATCCAGTGATAACCAATTGCATAAAAGGAAAAAGTACAAAATAGGACCTCCTGCAGTAATTGTTAGATAGTAGCTATGTTTGAGAGTGCATAGCTTGATATTAACAAATTTTTCTTGCACCTAGATTTACTGCCTCAGCTGAGACATCATGCAGACCTTTGGACTTTAAAGACAATCTAATAATAAGTCTCTCTAAGCAAAGCTGATAGGATGCTTATCTTGTTGTTAAGTATCTATTTGTTCATATTACATCTCAAAACATGTTATGATGGGATAACTGAGAGTAATGACACTAAATTAGGAGAAGGATAATTTAGGTTAAATAGCAGACTGATAATCTTCCTGACAGATCTCTGAAATCACTGAATAATCTCTCATGGGAATAGTTGAGAGCTACACTGTTTGATACTTATTTCTAAAAAAGGGCTGTTAAAGTACTAGATGTACTCCTTTCTGGAACAGTCTTTCACTAGCAAGGGGTGAATAATGTTTCTGAACAAGTTTTTCTCGTTCCATCATTCTATAATTTTACCTGTGGTTTTCTTTCTTTTTATACCACTGCTTTCTAAAATGTCTTTTTAAAAGGATATTTTTAAAAGCATATGTATTGTGTGACATAAATTTTTCATGTACAGAATACTGTTATCCTAATAGTGTATTTTGGTGGAGAGTGTTATCTAAAAGTGGGAAATGCTACATTCCTGAAGAAGTTGGCAAACAATGTTGGGTTCATTCTTCAAACTACACTGTTAATATTCAATATGAAATGGACTTTTACTTTAGAAGATAACATGGCTATTAGTGAAACTATCCATGTGTTTCCTTTCTTACTGGAAAATAAATTTTAATTTTCTGAATTTTTTTATTTTTCCATTATAAAAGGAAACTAAAGTTGGCATGGCGGTGGGTTCTTTTTTGGCTGGTTGGTTTTTTTATTTTATTTTGTCCTACAGAGTTTAAATTCTTCCACATCATTTGCTGAAAACACCATATTATTTTTGGTTTCCACCAGGAACTCCAGTTTACACTGCCACAGACTTTTATAAAGTGTGAAAATTCCCTGCACTGCTGACTGAGATTTTTACCTGTAGGAGTGACTCCTACAGGTGTTCACTGTTGTCTTCTACTGCATATTACTATTCAATCAGTAACAAGGGTCTGATGAGAGTTAGCAGTAAGATGGCAAGGCTCTTGATGTTACCTTTTTGGAGGACATGAAAGCTGACGAACATACCAATTGTCAATGCTCATCCATGTTTCTAAGATCTTGATAGTACAGCACAGTATCATGCCCACAGTCTGCTCAAAATGTGAATTACCCATAGCATTGTGCAGTATCATATTAATAAATTTCTCCATTTCCTTCTGTATTCCATATCTATATCAGTTTCATGAAAACATCAACTTAATTCTGGGCAACAGTTAGCAAAAGAAAGCATACCTTAGGAATCATTCCTCATAAAACCCAAGGCATACCTGAATAATAATATCAGCTAAGGTATTCACTGAGCATATTATTTATGCATGCAAGAAGCTTTGTTTGTCATCTGACCACCTGCATGTGTATTGTTCTATGCTAAATTTCTTCTGCCATTTTAATTACTCACGGAGTATGGTAAGATTCTTCTCCAGTTCTCTAGAATTGTCTTTGTCCTTAAAACAAGAGATTAATGTCATCAATAAAATGCTTTCAGCCTGTTACACATTCTT
>JBCJKH010042843.1:0-12885 GCA_039877255.1 Loriculus beryllinus
GGTCAAAGGTTCTTTAAAAATACACATTGGTAAGCATAAAAGTAGACAAGAAATGATGGCTTCATAATGGTCAAAGATAGGTATGTATCAGATGTAAGGAAGCTGCTCATGCATTCTATATTTGTAATAGAAATTTAGCTAGTTTTTTCCCTACTAAGTTTTCTTTTTAATAATCTCTTCTGTAATTAAGTTATTTTAAATCAGCAGTAGGCTTTGTCTTCATTTTCTTGTGAAAGTTGAGAGTTTCTTTGACATGTTTTTGCAATCAGTATTCAAATGTGCTCTCTTCCTTGTTTTCATTGCACAACATATTATATTAAAATCTGAGTTCGTGACCATAATTGTTGCATTACAAGTATCCTGTTGAGGAGGAACTTCCTGAGAAGAACAATGTGTAGTTTTAATGCCAAATAGGTAAATAAAAAGACTGAAATCTCCTTGCTTGTAATGAATTAACAGAAAGATGCTGGCATGCTTCAGTTAGCTAATACGTGCTATATAAATTCATATAAAGAAAAATAAATTAAAAAAAATATTCTCACTAAAAAAATAAATATATAAGCTCACAAGTGAAAATAATCATCTTTTACTGATGGAGAACTTAGATTGAAAAATAATTACATGTATTTTCTGGAAGCAGATCACTCAACAGTGTCAGGTATCAGGTGGCAGGCACATCCTGAGCAGCAGCATTGTACCAGATTACCTTCTTTCTATTGAATAAAGTGGAATAAAAGTATAGACAGTTGTGATATAGTTTAGATAAAAATGTGATATAAACAGCTCCTTTTGGTTTTGTTTGGGGCTTTTTTTTCAACGTCTTTCTAAATTCTTGATTCAGCATGTAGATCTGAAATGATGGGACCTCTTAATTGAAGCCAGCTTATAGGACTTAAATGTAATATCAGACATGAAGGTAGAAATTGTAATATGGAAAAGGAGAAATACCAGGAAAGACTTGACTAAGTAGTAGGATTGTTCTGCAGCTTCTACTCTTATGCCCTGTAGCCAAACACCATCTTGACAGCTTATTCCAGCTTAGTGCTTTTCATTATTCCAAGTGAAAAAATATTTGCATGTGCCCTGTCTTAGTCCACCTTTACCTTCTGCTTATGTTCAGTTATTCTCTGCATATTTCTTACCATAAAGTTGTAACAAACTGTTATATATGCAATTATCAGTTGCAGATGTAACGAACAATTGTGACATCGCATCACAGCAAAGTTAATAAACCACAGTGACTGCTGGAACCAAAGGATTCAAGGAGAAAAATCAGTATTTTTTTGTTCATTTGACGTAAATGCACAGTTGAGATCATATTCTCAGTCAGTGTCCCCCAGACTTACTCTGTTCATTTCAGTGGAACTCCCTTGCTTGCATAAGATGGAAACCTGGCTCTAAGACTATCAGGCTACCGTGGGAAACTTGTTCAGAATAAATAGAAATAAAAAGAGATATGCAAATATGCTAATCTAAAACACAAGACCAAAAAAGAATATGTTAACAGCTTCACTATTGTGAAATAGTAGCATGATCCAAAAACAACATAAGCACTAGACATTTTGGTGGGGGAGGCTAAATCAAGACCACACATAATGCAAGTGGCCATAGATTTTCATGAAATCTTCCACTGAATTTTCTTCACTGTCACACTACACAGACTTGTGACTTTCTGGGCTATTGCAGAATCACAAGGGAGGAACCTCTTTAGATGTAGTTCAACATCCCAGCTAAAAATCAGGGTCAGCAAGAGCAGGTTTCCTAGCATTGTGTCCAGTCATGTTTTGACTGGCTCCAAGGACAAAATCTTCCTGTCCTCTCTGGTCAACCTGTTTCAGTATTAAACTACCCTCACAGTAAAAATGAGTTTTCTTGTATCCGGGTTAATCTGAGTTTGTTTGTGCCCATTGCCTCTTTACCTGTTATTAGGCAACAATGAGAGGAGTCAGGCTGCCATCAGGTATTGATAAATATTGATAAACCACCCAACCTCCCTGAACTTTTTTTAATCCAGGCTAAACAGTCTTAGCTGTCACCTCTTCTGAGGTGTAGCTATCGTCCAGTTCCTGTTTATTGGAAAAAACAAAAAGTAAACCACGCAAGATAAACCCCAGTATTAATCTGAACAAGTAGTCGTAAACACCACAGTTTTTATAATTCAGTGCGTTGAGTATTGTAAAATATTTTAACATGGTATGAGAATATCTACTATCCAGTGAAGTGCTGCAGTAGAATTAGGAATTCATGAGGTGTATTAAATTCAGCTTGTCTTTGTGCAATATTTATTCACACTTTATTTTAGAAAATGAAGTCTACTTATGCTTAGAGATAGCTAATATAGTAAAATAATTCTGACAATGTGAATGTGCTTAAAAAAGTTAAAAAACCCCTAAACCTTCTGTATTCCACTTCAGATGCTTTGCAAGTGTTAAAATCAAAGTGTAAGAACTCCTTAAGTATGTTCTTATTAAAAGAGTTGCACTGGGTTTGTTATTGCTGCCAAAGGTAGCATTCAGAAATCTGTTTAGACCAGAGACGGCTGCATACAGATAAAAGTTGAGGAAATGAGGGTGAGGAAACAGTTGTAATATTTCTCCTTTCTTCTTCCATCTCAGAGTGTGTATAGAGGGAGAAAGAACTTGTCATTGGTCTTTCACTGCTGCATCAATTGGCTGGCTTTCCTCCATTTGAAATATGGGAGGAGCATGCAGGAAATGTGAAGCACTTGCAGTGAGGAAACAGGAGCAAAAGAGTAATTTAGTCTTAAAGCAAAACAATTTTTTCCTCATTAGTAAAAAAGGCTTAATTTCAATTTATGTTCTTTAAAATATTTTTCTACTGGAATGGAACTTCTCTCTGTAAAAGGTGAGTTTTTTTTACTCATGCAAGCTTCTTAACTGGTGTGACATATTTATTAGGTGGCTGTAAAAAACAACTAAGCAACTTGACAGACTGCAGATGTGCATTGCTCATTTAAGTGAATGGGAATATTTGTTGTAATGCATCCTTCAAGGGAAGCCACCTAAGTACAGTGTGTCAGTTCTGCAATCTTGAGTTTTAACTGCTGCAGTGTTTAAACTGCTTGTAGCTCAGAGAATGTTTGTTCTATCATTTCTGTTGAAAGTGAAAGCTTTTTCAGTGTGAGACATGATGGAATTATTGCAGAATGTCTGACAGTTGAAATGTGATGCAATTCCTTAGAATACGTAGGGATACTTAGAGATAGATGAAAGCAAGAATAAGGAAAAGGGTGGTAGATGAAGTTAAGCAAGTGGGAAGGGCATCGTAAAGCAGTGGGAAGTTTTTGGGAACCGTTGCAATGTAAAGTTACGGACCCAGCATTTGTTTTATTGGCAGTTACTAGGTCATAAGTAGAATAGTGAAATATGAGGTATATGTAAGTAGACTGCAGTGGTATTTCATTCAAATTGAACTGTTTTATATGCATTGATGTGGCAGGAAAAATTAAAATATTAAATATTTAAAAATATGTAATTATATTCTTCAAGTCTAAATTCAGTGAACTTCAGTATTCAGGCACTTCATAAAAAATTATGACCAGGTTAGGTTTTTATGGTTATGATAACTATCTGAACTAGTCCTCTTAGCTTCAGGGCATTTTTCATTCATTTAAGTGGTACCATAGCAAGGAACTTAAGGCTGTTGAACAAAGTTAGGATTTCAAATGTTCACTTTTTAATTGGAAAGGTGTTTACTGCAGTATGTCTTTTATACTAGGCAGAGAAAATACAATTTAATAAAGGATTCTTTGTAAGATGATAAAAGGTACTTCTTATGAAGTCTGTGTGACTTCTCAACAGAGAAGAATTTTGAGCTAGCATTATGAGGTGATGGATAGCATACTACACCGCCTGGTCTCCATTCTGCCCTTTGTGTTGTATCCATGTATTTATTAAGCTTCTGTAAACTGCAAAGACTTCTCACATGTTTTCTTTCTCAAAGAATTCTGAGTATTCAGATTATCTTGCCACTAAGGTGCTTCCATTTTTTTTTTCTTGTTTTCATTTTTGATTTTTTTCTTTTTATGCCACAGAAATCCCTTAAATTTATTTTCATAAAATTTATTAGCAATCATTGTTAAGCTAGTATCTCAATATGATTTTTCTTTTTCCCTTATAGTGAAAAAAGGAAGGTTGGATAAAGCAGCTGGTAAGTCTGGTTTCCTTTCTAATTTCGGCTTTATATTTTTGTTTCCTGGGCATCCATGTGTGTATCACACTAAAGAATATATAAGCCCATATATATATATATATATATATATATATATATCCCATACTTGCATGCGTTTCATCAACAGTTCAATACAAAACAAATGATGAAAGAATTATAAAAAAAAAATGTATACTTAAAAGAACAAATTAAGAAACAAGATTGTAGCCTCAGACAATCTGTAATTTTCAGGTATGAATCATAGTCTCTCAAACTTAGGGGTATTTAAAGAATATTTCCACTAAAAAAGAAAATTTGCATAACTTGATGGAGAAAAATAGAGGGTGATTAGGTTTGATCACCTTGTGTGATATGTAGGATCATGAAATTCTCAACTGAGAAAGAGATTATAGTTGAATATCAAGATAATAGAGTAATGAAACAGAGTACCAATAAAAATATGTCTTAAGGTCTGTCTTGTTATGGCTTCATTTAAAGAAGCTTTAATTTCAGGGGAAGGTTTGTTGTAGTGTTTTTACTTAAATATAGTTATAAATGTGGGTGTTCAAAATGGCTGGAGTTACACATTGTAGGCTGCTGTTTTCAGCCAAGTGATTTAATGGAGGGTTCATTTGAGAATTTCTCAATCCTTGAGTTGAAAGCCTCCAGAGGGCAAACAAATTGGCAAGTTTTGTTTTGTTTGTATTGGTTACACAGAGCAAGCAAAAGGGTGGTATGTGAATCATGCACTGTTGGCACCATTCCCCACAAATAAGTCACCAGACTTCTAGGTCTGTGTTGACTTTGTCAAGTTTTTTTCAGTTTAAGAACAAAGCCGTGTTTGAGAAGGCTGTTGCACTGAATTATACGAAATAGGTAACATTGATCACTATTGATTTTTGTTTATTGAAAAAAATACTTCACATTGCATAACAACCAGTCCTTTTGTCAAACATAATCATCAGTCCTAATTGATAAGATCTACATAGAGGATATACAAAGCCAACTCTTCTCCCTCATTTTTTAAATGCGCTGTAATTTGATGCAGCCTATTTAGCAGGCTGTTGTAGACAGTGACAACTTCCCTCCAGCTCAGACTGGTTAATTGACCTGTGGCAACAAAGCTCAACATTACTTCTGCTCTTGGCTGTATTTCATGTGTGCTTTGTCACTAATTTTGTTTTTTAATAAAAAGAGGTTTGTTGGTCTGGTATGGTTTGTTTTTTTTTTTTTCCCTACCCTATGTAAGTATTGGTCCTTATGTGGGATGCTGGAGGCTAATGAAGGATGTGTTGTATGCATGCAAGCTAAGAAGCTTTCCTGAGCAGCTACATTCATCGGATGATAAAATAGGCCCTTTGCTGCCTTAGATTCCTGTGCAAGGCCCTAAAGGATAGAGCTTTTCCTTCTTTCTTTGTGCTTTTTTCTCTCAGTGATATTTTCAAGCACTTTGATTTATTTTTTTATTTTATTTTACTTTTTTTGCTGAAGTGATGAATGCTGATTGTTTGCATGAGTACTCATACTCTGTAATTAAACTTGTTTACAAAAATGTTTAAGTTCGTTTGGGAGTGCATTTGAGATCCATTTTGCTGCTAGACAGAACTAGATTCCGACACAAAGGCAAGACTGAATTACATGTTGCAAGTCTGTGAACTTGCCTTAATTGGATATAAAACCCCATTAACCAGTCACCAGTATTATAATGCCGTTTGAAAAGCAAAGAAAATCCTAAATTGCAGAAAGGGAGCATGTACTTGTTTGATGCAGGAGCTGTCAGGGAGATTGATAAATAATCTGAGAAGCCATGCCTGGAAGGTGATCCTTAAAATACTTGCTCACATTAGTATTATGTCCTCTCCCACCTGTGATGGGCAGAGATTTTCCTGTCATAACCCTATTAGAATTAACAAAAATTTCATTGTTAAAATACACTTACTTGAACCATACCTCTGAAGGTTTTTCATGGAGTAAGAGTTAAACCCCTGCTACCATGGGGTTGAAAGTTTCCATCTTCTAGGTGGAAATGAAGTTGGTTTTAATGTGCTGGTTATTTCTTTTTCAGATGCATTTCAAACCTATGTTGTTTTAAAAGTCCAAAATTTAAAAAGCGCTACAGTAGACAGAAGGGGAAGTGAGCCTTGCTGGGAACAGGACTTCATGTTGTAAGTTACAGGGAATTCTTATCCATTGGTTTTGTAGTCTTTCCTGTATTTGGATAGTTTAGAGCAGTTAGTAACACGTGCGATAATGTACAGGCCACAGAAGCAAGGAAAAAGTACCCAGCTCAGAGTAATGTGCCAGGCTATTTCTAGGGAACAGGATAAAAGTTAATTTGCAAGCAAATTGCTGCAGATCAAGGCACAGCAGTCAACAAGGAGAAAGTATTTGTCTCCAGTATCTTTAAATTCATGTAATGTTTTAGGAGTACAGGAATGAGAAGGACAACTTGAATTAATCCTCATGTAACTTTTGTTTCACTCAATTTCTTTTCTGTATGACTCATATTTTGTACTTTCCTTTATCTACTTAATTGCCAGTTTAGGTACTTTTTTGGGTTTTTTTTGGTTTTTTTTTTTTTACTAACCTGTACTGTTTCTCACTTTCGTTTGCTGATCTTTGTCCACTTCATTCAGCTCTCCATCTTGTTATTCAGTTTTTATTATCCTCTTTTCTCTAGAGCCTTATATACACCTCACTGGTGAAGAGGGTCCAAACGCTAATTTACATACTGACTGACATTCTGAGGAAACCTCCTTTCAACTGTCCACTTGAAAGCAGTAAAACTCATAAATATGTGGCCTCATTAGATGCTGAAATGATATGTCGGTTCTCTACTGGTTTTGGTCTCTCTTTTTTCCCTGCACAAATCTTCCTCTGTTAGCACATCCTTATTGTGGGAATATAGATTTTGTTCCTGAGATCTAGAGGTGCTTGAAATATTCTTATGGAATTAAGCATTTAACTGGCTTTGCTTATTTGTAAGAAAAATGTCCCTTTGACTAATTTTTTTTTCCCCAAATCCAAGTATTTTAGTATTTAGTCAGAAGAATGAGGGTGGTTTAAATTATATTTCTGTCCTTACTGGTTACCAAAACCCCCATTAACATCTTCTGACAGACTGCATATGCTGAAACTGACATTTTGATTGAAATACACCCCCCGCATGTAATTTTTTTTCTGTATTAAAAGCAGCATTTCTAAAATCTGAATTTTTTTTCTTCATAGATACTCCCCATAAATTAATTTTATTTCACAGTGTTTTTTATCTCAATTAGGGACTTAACCACAAATTTTCCGTAGTTATTAATTGAATTGGGAATGTGTTTGGTATGGTGTAACTGATTTCTTAGATAACTGTAGCAGACTACTATCTTACTTAAGAGTCTGAATGACTGAAGGGCCTGTTAAGCCAATACATTTTTTACATGCCACCATATGGCTTGATGTAATGATATAATAAAGAAGTAATGAAAAATTCTGACTCCTGACCACATAAAAATCTAGCTCTAGTTTCTTCACCACTCCCCATCCATCAGGTTTCTCTAGCAGACTGTTCAGAGCTATGGCCTAAATTATCCAAACAGGAGTGTTGTATCTGTGCTTGAAAATGCTAAAGAAACTAATATCAATAGTTAGCATAGTTAGCTTTTAAAATATCATTCCTATACTGCAGCTTTGACTGGTTTGTCATGTTTCAGTGCAGAGGAATCATTGCTGTACAATAATACTGAGTTAAAAGGATTTATTTTTTCTTAGCACTTTACTAATCCAGGCATAATAGTTCTATAAAACATTGGGTGTGGATTTGATGACAATGTATCAGTGTATCAGGAAGTAGAGCATTTAAATTTCAGCACTTGGCCGGTCTCTTACCTTAGTGCAGGAGGCAATTAAAAATATTTTTAAGTGTGTGCAACCTATCTAAATTTTCCCAATACCATGATTTAACCCCAGCAAGCAACCAAATACCGCACATCCACTCACTCACTCTCTTCCCCACCCCTGGTAGGATGGAGAGGCGAATTGGAAAATGGTAAAACCTGCAGGTTGAGATAAGAACAGTTTAATAATTGCAGTAAAGTGAGATATAATAATAGGAATAATAACAACAACAGTAATAATAATGATAGGAAAAAGAGACAAATAAAATTCAGGGAAACACAAGTGATGCACAATACAGTTGCTTACCACCTGCTGACCGATGCCCAGCCAGTCCCAGATTAGTGTCTTCTGGCCAACTGCCCTGTTTATGTACTGAGCAGGATGTTATGTGGTATGGAATATCCCTTTGGCTAGTTTGGGTCAGCTGTCTTGATTGAGCACCTCCTCACTGCAGAGCGTGAGAAACTGAAAAGTCCCTGCTTTTGGAGTAAACACTACTTAGCAAAAACTAAAATATCTCTGTGTTATCACTATTCTCATACTAAAGCCAAAACACAGCCCTGTACCAGCTACTAGGAAGAAAATGAACACTATCCTAGCTGAAACCAGGACACCTGAGGAATGTGCTAAAATATTTAATACCTTACCTTTGCTGTTGTATAAGTGCTTTCCTTTTAATTATACTGTATGTAAATGAAAGTGTCCCATGACATCAATGGGGGCAGTTTATTAGGATTGTTTTCTTAGTTTGCAATTAAAATGTTACAATGGAGGACGCTAATCATAACATACTTTTCTAGCAAGTATGTTATGAGGTTGATGCAGCTCCATCTACTGCCTACTCAGCTATACAGCACAGCAGACTTAAAAGGCATTTACAGATATATTTATGTAGACTTTGTAAAGTCATTGACTCACCAAACAGTGTTGGTTAGAAGGCATCTTTAAACATCATCTAATCCACCCCCCGCCCCTGCAATTGGCAGGGACATCTGCCTATTGATGAGGTTGCCCAGAACCACATCCAGCCTGCCCTTGAATGTGTCCAGGGATTGCACATTCACCACCTCTCTGGGCAACCCATGCCAGTATTTTACCGCCCTCATGGTAAACAATTTCTTTCTCACATCCAGCCTGAATCTCCCCTCTTTTAGTTTAAACCCATCACCCCATATCCTGTCACAACAGGCTTTGCTTAAAAAGTCTCTCCCCACCTTTCTTGCAGGCACCTTGTAAGTCATATTGTAGTTCAGTTTTTAAAGGGCTCTTTCCATCTCTGCCTGTAAAAAACAGCAAGTTTTTGTTAGCATGAGGTGTCCCTGCCCATGACAGGGGAGTTGGAATTAGGTGATGTTAAGATCCTTTCCAACCCAAACCATCCTATGATTCTAGGCAGCTATTAGCAGTTGCTTTTTAAAAATGAGTACTGTTTAAAATTTCAGTGTGCAGTGTCACTGTTCAGTTATCAGTGTAACAGTTTCAAAGTTGGGGTCTGAAAGTACTAGAAGAGAATAATTTACAATCCATCTTCCATAACATATTTATAAAGGGAAAAGCTGAACAAAACAAAAATTTACTATGTCTATTCAACTGCATGAGTAACAGCAGAAAATTAGACACTGAGGCAGCCAACACAATGTTTTTAGAGCACTGCAATGAGTTCAGTACCTGTCTCAGGGGTGGTAGCCTTTGCCCTTCTCAGGTTTCACCTGTCCTTTTCCTAGTACCTTGAAGTACATGACAATTCACTGTGTGACACCACACAAAGCAGCTGAAGATTAATTTTAGCAATTAAAATGATTTTAATCAGATGAAGATTGCATAATCTGTTACAGCAGAGACACTAATGGCTACTTTTTCATACTGTTCATATTTACAGAACTGGTCTGTAATTGCTTATAGTAATATACAAAGGAATGTCAGACATTTCATGAGGAAATAAATTCTCTCTTAATTTTAATTCAATGTCATGGGTGAGTCATATGACCTTGTAACATTTTATTTTAAATATAATACAAAAAGGGTTGTGGTATGTTTGTTCTTTTGTTTTTTTGTCAAAACCTGCTAGTAATCAAATGCATGCATCCTGTGAGTAGGACTAAAACAGAGCCTGGATCTGCAACACTTGACATTGACAACTGTTTTATAGTGCAACTTCTCAGTTCTATGAGAGAAACAATCTCCAAGTGGCTTTTGTGCCTGGTCTTCTTATGGTCTCGCACTTCCTCTTCTAGAGTTTTGGGAGGGAAGATAGATTCATCTCCCCATAGCATTATAAATTATTCTTAGATGATGATCCATGTTGATTGACAGTACAATCAGAGTTGACATTGCCAACTCTTACTGTTTCAGGGAAATGTTCTGAGTTTTAGGTTCAAAAGACTGATCATTTTTGTAGGTCCCAGATTTACCTAAAAACACCTGACAAAAGGCTAGCTATTTTACACTGTTCCTGTGCTTAACAAGTTTGCTACAATGGAACCTGGGAATGCAGGGCTGTCCTGCAGAGATCAGTGTTCTGTAGAGAGAGCTGAGGAATTCCTTATGCAGAAGCTGCTCAGAAGAAGCTATAGCAGAACTAAATGCATTTCCTGTTCTTGGTTTCTCCTTGGCTTATATCCAACCCTCATAGCAAAAATAAAGCTACTGGCAACTGGAATTTCTGTGCCTCATTTCCAGCAGAATTGTCCTCATCAGTTTGTAAGAGCAGTCCTGAATAATGGGACTTGACCTGTCTAGTCTAACCTTTGTATCATTCCTGATATCTTGCGATTTATGAGTGTACTGAAAACAAACCACTTCTATATCTGCTATAAGTCAATAAGTTATTATGGTAGGTTATTGAGCACTTTAGTCTGCATTTTCAGTTTAATTGTTTATGTATTCATTGTTTTTAGTGAAATCTGTGATGATGGAAAGGGCTTCATTGTCGAGTTGTGGAAGAAAGGCTTACTTTGGGATAACATTTTAGGAATTTTATGGATTCCCTTTGCAACTGTGGAACATGCAACAGATGTAAGTTGACTTCTGTGGAAATAGAAATACACATCAATCATAAATGTCATTACAATCTTTGGGAAGCTAAGAATCAGAAATTAATTGAATTTTACTCAGTATTTTCCATCTCATTTGTTTCAGTCTGTAATATTGAGGCATAATGCACATGTAACTCTCTGACAACGGATACGCATAACCTTATATCCCAGAGAAATGGCTCACATACTGAGACAAGTATAATTCAGTAAGTGGGTTAGAATTCGTGTGCTCTCTCAAATTATTGGGAAGGTAGGGATAGTTTGGTTTATGTGATAAGAGCAAGGGAATTTCAAATTGACGTTCTCGGCCTGTTCCTCATTGTGTGACCTTGGGTAAATCTCTTAAAATAGGCGAAATACTGTTCTGTCTGTCAAGAGAATTGGCTGTTGTCTCAAAGAGGAAAACAGAAGTTTGCCCCGTGGTACTCTGGAAGAAATTAATAGTACAATGAGTACACAGAGAAGGATGACTGAAGAAAATGGATCAGTCCCAAGAGTTATTATGTATCCAGTGTAGTTGTAGTTAGCCACCAGAAAGATCATGCTTGCTCTCACTAGGCTAGATAACGAAGAAAAAGGGTTTCTGGGAGTTTGGAAGTACTAAAAGCAATCTGCAAGTGCTGCTAAATTGTCTGAAATTGGAAAAAGTAAGAGGTGCCCTATGCTAATCTTATGCTAATGCTCCACAATTCTTCCATGCATAAATATGCTTTCCTACACAGTCTTTTTTTAACAGAGTAACTGTGAAATAGAAAAGGTGAATTGAATCCTTGCAAATAAAATTAAGTTTACCATTTTTAAATTTTAAAAAATACAAAAGGCAATTGATGATGTGGTAAAGGAGAGAGAAACCAAAAAAATTCTTTCTACAATGTCTCCCATCAGACTCTGTAGCCATTTCTTTATAGGAACTAATAAATATTTATATATACATTTAACTGACATTTCAATAATTCTACTCAAAATGGAAGCAAGGAAATAAAGTAATTCCTTCCTGAATTAGAAGTTTCTCCATATCACAGCTGCCAACTACCATTTCAGGGTCCAAGACAAGTTGTTTTGTTCTGCTACACTAGGTGTTGAGTTACAGCTTGCAGACAGAGATTGTCGATTAACAGTAAATACTGAAGTGTTAAAGATTCAAGAGTAGAGATTGCTTCTTAATTTCCTGATACCTTCTAGTCCTTCATTTATAAATAGGCCAATGTGGAACTTTCCTGATTATTTGTCCTCCTCATGTTAACCCCGCATCTCTGCTCTGGGCTTTAAGACTCAGAAATAACCTAAAAGGGGTGTTACTTCAGAAGCTTTCTTCTGGCTTGGTTACTAGCATATATTGATTACTCCAGTCTTTATAGAATGTACTTGTTCAGCACCAGTTGAAAGGAGAAATGGAAGATTCCAGTTCTTAACAGGAATTTCCAATATTTATGTTTCTTGGGTCATCTGATGATTTTAGTATGTATCTGTTTATATTGTAGAGAAAATACTTTACTGTTTCTTATTTCATGCCTGTTAGAAAACATGACGAAGTCCTAACTATTACTTACATAAACAAAAGTTGGAAGAGTCTACAAGGGATCCTGAGCCTACTGGTGCTATAACGAAACTCCTATTGAATTAGGGGGACTCTTCATTCAGGAAAAAGTGAACAATGCTATGAATCCTACCCAGGCAACTTTCAGAATGTTTTTTTGTAGGAAGGTCCAGGTTCCTGGTGGACATTGCATTCTGAAGTAATAAAAAATGGAAGAGAGATTCAAGGCACAAAAACTCCAACTTCACATGAGATCTT
>JBCJKH010042845.1:3566-18186 GCA_039877255.1 Loriculus beryllinus
TAATTACATATCACTATTCAACTCGATACTGGTAAGTACAGTAATGGTTTTGCCTTTCAAGTGAAGTACTTGAGAAGTACTTTAAAATCAGCAGCCATAGCAACATCAAATTGACATTAAGGAGTGATGCAACCACTATGAATTACTGAGTTATGCAGGACTTGGAGTAAAGAAGGAAGAGGTGAAGAGAATTTTGAAATACAAAAGTGAAGTCTAATCTATCTTTGTAAATGTTATTCTCTTGAATGGATCATCAGTGTTACAGAATGCAGTTTGCTATACAAAATGAAAGCTGCATTGTATACCTACTGCATTTCTGTTGTTAATTGGTGAATAGCTTTCATTTTTGTTTGTAGGATTTAATATCTATTAAACATTCAAACACATGAAATGTTATAATTGGTGTCTGAATGAGGATACTGTTTCGGTTACTGAAACAAACACTTTTTTACTTCAGCTGTATAGACCCTTTTTCACCAGAATAAATAAATAAATATATTGAGCACCAGGTGCTGGGAACAAAATTCCAGGTTGATGCAAACGCAGACTTGCTGTCAGTGAAGAAAGAGTTGGTATATGAACTGTTATAGGAGCTTGACCTGTACAACTCAATGTGCCCCAACATTATACGCCAAGGCTGTTAAGAGCTGGCTGTTGTTGTGAGGCCATGCTGTCTTCATGATCTTTGAGAAGCTGTGTTGATACAATCATGTCCCAGAAGACTAGAAAAAGGCAAATGTCATTTCATCTACAAGAAGGGCTCAAGGTAGGATCTAGGAAATTACATGCCCATCAGTCTTACTTAAGTCCCTGAGAAAGTTATAGGATGAATCATCTTGGGTGCTATCACAAGTCAAATGGAGCATGATGGGATAAGCCAACATGGATTTACATGAGGCAAATCGTCCTTGACAAAGTTGATCGTCCTATGACAAAGTAACCTGCTCAGTTGATGTGGGTGGAGTGCTGGACATAGTGTACTTGAATTTCTTTGAGGTTTTTGGTAGTTTCCCACAGCCTCTTCATAGAGAAACTGATGCATTGTGGTCTAGGCAAGTGGTCTGTGTGGGGAACTGGCTGACCGGCTGCAAAAGCTACTCCTGGGGAGATTCCAACTGGAGAAGAGGTAATTTTTTCACAATGAGAAAAATCAGCCATTAGAATAGTCTCTCCAGGAAAGTGGTGTACTGCCCAACACTGAACACAACTTAAGATTCACCTGGAAAGGGTGCTGGGCCCTGTAGTCTAGATCATGCTTTGCCAAGACAGGTTAGACCAGATGATTCTTGGAGTCTCTTCCAACCTGGTATTCTATGAAATAAAATTATTTCTATTGTTTTAATCACACAAAACAGGCAATAAAATTTGAATTTAATGAGATGTCTGCAGTAGCTAATCATGGGTTTGAGATAGGTTTTTAATGACTGCTTTTGTTCTTTCTGTTTAAGCATGCGACCCAACATCTTCTTGGGGATTAGTGAAGGCTCTGCCCAATACAGAAAATGGTACTATGAACTTATGGTGGACCATCTAGAGCCCTTTGTGACTGCAGAATCAACACATCTACGGGTGGGCTGGGCTTCAACAGAGGGCTACTCGCCATATCCAGGAGGAGGAGCAGAATGGGGAGGAAATGGTGTTGGTGATGACTTGTATTCTTATGGCTTCGATGGTCTGCATCTGTGGTCAGGTATTTTGTTTTGGTTTTAGTTTTGTTTTGTTGTGATTTTTTGGCGTGTGGAGCTTGTTTGTTTTGGTGGCTTTTTTTTCTGTTGTTGTTGGTTTGGTCTGTTTTTTATTTTTTTTTTGTTTAAGGCTAGAACATTGTTTGCAGTTCTGGTGAATTTTTTTACAACATTAGCAAAGTGAATCAGATGTTTTGGTTGACACTAGTGATATACTAAAATAGTAATGCAGATAGACTAATAATTTATTCAGTAAATAGTCCCCATTTCAGCCTGGGAATGATTTTTATTTAAAACTTCAAAGGTGCAAACAATGAAGTAAGACAGTCAGTTCACTGTGTTACTTCTATCTATCACTGTTTTTATCACACTGTGTGATAGTCCAAGAACACCCCAAGAGGGTTAATTCATAGGAAAAACTCTTTTTTTTTTTTCCTAATTAAAAATATTTTTAGTATGGATCTCTAGTTTAGGAGGTTAGAAATACTTTAGAGGTGAAGAATATTCTTAAGTATGCTTTTCACCGTAAATTTAAAAACCAGATATTCTTCCATAGTGATGCTTTGTTTACATGCATTAAGACTGACTGTATTACAAAACTTGCAGAATCATGTTCCTAGCATGCATATGGTGTGTTTGGTGAGGTATTCATCTGTAAAATGTTATTGATGCACCCTGGATCTATTCATTAATAGTAATTTCTGTATGCAAATTTTAGTGCTAAAGGAAGCTGAACTGGGTATCTAAATTGTTTTTATTTACTGTTGATTCTGCAAATATCTTACTCTCAGCAAAATCAGAAAAAAAGAAAGATGTCTTTGTCACTTATTTCAACTTCTGTGAAAACATTCCCAGGTAGAATGAGTTGTTTTACACTTGGACATTCATAAACTTCTTGAATAAAGTTTCTAGCGTGTTTTCACCTTGTTGAGAAAAAAATCTTTTCCTTTGGTTTTCAGAGATTATTGGGCACTGGTGGACTGTAGAACTGACTGGAAACTGATTTAGCCCATTGGGTTGCCAGTTCTTGCCACTGTGAAGATATGAGCAAGTTTTCTAAACTGGCAGACAAGAGACACAGCTGTAATGTAGGATTCAAGGTCTTTGAATTTTGAGGCATTTTGGCTTGGTACTTGGAAAAGAAGAAAATTTTACATTTCAAAAGAATTTTCCAATCAAATTAGCTATTGATTGTATTATTAAATAATAGCATATCGGCTGGAGTGGCATTTTAGGAAAGTAGCTGCCAGTTTGCCTGACATGTACAGTGAGAATTACTTTGGAACAATGATGTGTAATTAATGGTGCTATTAAAGCTGTGTCATAATTGAGTTTGCCAGATAAAGTACTATTACAGAAGAACTAGAAAATAATGAGCCAACTGAAATAAGTTTTGTAGTTAGTGTCCCTTTTAGGAAGGAGAAAAAGATTACTGAAAATCTAAATTATTTTTCTACCACCAGAAACTTTTTAATCAGAAAGATTTGCATTTCCCCATGTCTTTTGCACCTTCTACTTTATAAACTCCAGCTCTAGTTAGAGGAAATTAAACTGTAAGCAATGCAAATACAGAAGAATAAATAAACAAATGTTTGTGGTTTTCAAATCTATAATCCAGCCCAGTCAAAAATATCAGACCACCTTTGTATATCCAAATTTTGTATACTAATTTCTGTTGTGAATGTGGCTAGTAGAGTTGAAAAATTTGTCATCATTGACATTCTTATGTAAGACATATCTCTCAAACTCAGAAGGACTTCAAGTAGTTGAATGCTGAAAATCATGGTCTTGTTTTTTCTTCCACAATCTCCTTGGTCAATCTCTGCAATGACACTTTAAAAACTAATCTTGTGAACATGAAGCATTTACTGCATTAATGAATAGTAACAATGATTTCTACTTCAAGCTTTCTGTTTCAGACTGAGACTTCACCAGAATCTCATTTGTTTTTTCAGTCCTTCAATTACTTCTTTAACATGGGGAAATGAAATTCATAGTTTTTTAAGCCTAAGGCCAGAAAAGGTACTTAGATTCTTTCGTCTGCTGATTTTTTATCAAAGACCAGTACTTGTTTCTGTTAAGTCAGCCTTGCATTGATCCCAATAACCTATATTTGGCTAAATTTTAATGGTAAACAGGCATTTAATCTCAAGTCATATGCCTTAAGGAAATGAAGTATCCACTCTTTGTTGATAACTCTTTTAGAATTTAATTATCCCTGCCATTAAAGGATTGTCCCTTTCAGTGATTTATTTGCTATTCTTCTTTCTTAGCAGTGCTTTGTATAGATTTCTCAATTTGTGAGGAAACCTTAGGATTGCTCTGTCATTCCACTGCCTTTGCTCATGGATCTGACTATTCTTACTTATTTCTTCTATCTTGAAAGAGTGTAGGGAAGAAACAAAAGCATCTGAAAACTATTTTCCCCCAGCTATACTGCTGACTGCCCTATCAAGACAGGCAGACTGCACAAGAGCAGCTACACCTGTCCTATAGTCTACAGTTTATGTGGTAGTATGAGGAAGTAGTTTACCATATGTAGAGTGTTAGCAGTGTCGGTTTGTAGTTTTCCTCAGGGTGGGGGTAGTGTGTGTATGAAAATTTATCTGCAGAAAAATTACTGAGAATTTTTTTTCCTTCTTTCTAATGGTGTTAAAAACATATGCCATCTTCATATTCTTGGAAATAGAGTGCTTTTAGTTAAGTACTTCGTGTTTATAGAAATTGGATAGCATAGTTAAAACTATAGTGCTCTGTTGTTAATAAGCATTATGGTTTATCTCTTGTAGACATCGCATATGTTATGTTTTTGAAAAATATGTCTAGAAATATTTTCATATGACTTTCATGCTTTTTTTTTTTGTTTTCTTGTATATGGCAGTAAATTTCAGAGAAATTTTGAGGTTTTATATTCTATAGGTTATTTCTCTTGGGAAGCAGATGTGATTGTGTTAAATGTAATTTGACACAAGAGAGAATGGTCCTTTAGAAATCATACAAAACTTTTAAATAAAAAATACATCTATTACTGAATATATATGCCTCAAAATTGCTGCTGTCTTTGTATATGCCAGAAAAATGCTGGGTTGCAATTTGATTATGAAAATGAGTAGTATCGTCCTACACAAGTTTGCAGGGGTGCCATGATGTGGCCCTTAATAAAAGGAAGTGCATTTCTTCTCCTAAATAATTTCTGGTATGCTACTTGTCATTATATTGAATAATGATGCATTCTTTACCAAAGTATACTAGGTTTCATATTAAATATTAACAATTGCTTTTTAATTTGCATTTCTAGTATTGTAAGGAATAAAGTTTAGTTTTCTTGATTTTGATTGTTTATATGGGTATCAGTAATTATTTTCTCTTAAATGTGATTTAGTTGTATTATTTATGATAAAAATAGCTCTGTAGATATAAGCGTACATTTCTGTTCACTATAGAGCAAGGTTAAAATCAAGTCTGGGAAGTTATAGGTTAGATGTTTATGTATTAATGTGTTTGTGTTCTGTTGCTAGGTTTTTTTTCTCTTTTTTTTTAGGCTGCTGTGAGAGTCTGTACAATTTTCAGAAGTTTTGCTACATGTGTTTCCTTCCACAGGTTGTGTAGCACGAACAGTAAATTCTCCCAACCAACATCTGTTAAGAACTGACGATGTTATTAGCTGTTGTTTGGATCTAAGTGCCCCCAGCATCTCCTTCCGAATAAATGGTCAGCCAGTTCAAGGAATGTTTGAGAATTTCAACATCGATGGCCTCTTCTTCCCAGTTGTCAGCTTCTCTGCAGGAATAAAGTTAGCATCCCATTTCAGTTTTGTTTTCTTTTTTTTTTTCCCCTCCCAAAATATATATATGTATTTATTTTTTTAAAATGTATATGTGAATATACTGAAAAATTCCCTGGTTGTCTGCTCTCATTTCCCTTTCTGACATCTGCTTCTTTAGCACAGTTCCAGTTCTTGGATAATGGGAGGTAAAAAGGGGTACTGAAGACACAGTGTATCTGTTATTTTTCAGCACAGCAGCGTATTCAAGTGGTTTGCAAATGGACGTTAGAAACAGCTTCTTTAACATTTTTTCACTGACACGTTGCTACACATTCACTTCAGGACAGCATTTTACCTATATAGGAAGAAAAACATCAGCCTTCGATATTAAAAATATATTGGCTTTAATTCACTTGTTATGAGGTGGTAACTATTACTTCATTATTGGCACTTACCTTAAGAAATGGTGGTGGTATACTATTTTTACATCAGGATGAGTTAATATGAAATCAGTGCATCTGTATTCTGACTGCTGTACTAATTTTCTATAAAATTTCAAGTCACACCTGAGTTGCCAGACTTCTGCTTCCAGGTATTGAAGAGTTTGAGACTATAATATTAAAAAGGATTCTCTTATGCTTTAGTAGGGGGATCAACTTCAGCAGGGGTGGCAAAGGTAAAGGCTGATAGCTGATCTCTGTTGGAGAGAGAGCAATGCTTTTTGAGGGATCAAAGACCGTGATGGATATTGCAGAAGCTAAGAGCTGTCTCACAGATGGCATGACAGCCTCTCATTGCAGATGCAAATGTACTTTAGACTTTGCCTTAGATAATAGAGGAGATATAATGTGGAAAAATAAAGACATGCATGCTGCAAAATGCAAAACTATAAACCTTCATGTTTTATCTCTGTCATGAGAGAAACATCTGACAGATATTATTTGTGTGCCGAGTGTGGTCTTTAGAGTGTTCTGGTTTAGCATTGACAAAAATCTTATAAGATACTCAGTAAAGAGAAGAGAGACAAAAATCTGTGTTGGGACTAGTTTTTTTGGGTGTTTTTTGATTCCTTCTGGATGGCAATGTTCTGGAAAAAATTTTAGTTTTATACCATTGCTGCTTCATGGTTACCTTAATTCATTGAATTTTTCAGTAGCAAAACCCCATGACAAATTCCACATTTTGTAATAAAAAAAGACCCTATGTTTTTTGAACATTTGAATAAAAGGCCCTATATTTTTACTAACATGAAAAGTATAAATTTTAGGGAAGGAGATACAGGAGTATTTTCTCCTAAGGATTTCATGTTCTGGGAGGGAAAAGAAGGAACCATATTCCATGGAGGCTCATATCTGAAATGAGAGAGATGGAGACATCCCCAAAAGAGAGAGGTCAAAGGTAGTTGATTGATTACTTTGGGTTTTAACTTCTGCCTTTCTGAGTCTCAAAAGGCTGCATCTTGCTTCCTAGGTGTACTAAGTATACTGATTGTTCTCTCTCTTTCTCTCCATGTCTTCTCTTTTGGTCTCATGATTTAGAATACTTATTAGGAAGTGGAAATTAACTAGAAGAAAGGTCTGCTTTTCCCTGTTTTTTTTTTTTGCATCTCCTGCATCATAAACTCTAGCTCGTCAGAGGGAGTTAAACTGTAATCACTGCATAGAAGCTGCAACATTGAATTTTTTTCTTTTTGTTTTAAATCCTATTTTTATAAATAGTATAGAATAGATGTTATGCTTAAGAACTGATTAGGTTTGACACAAGTGGTGTCTCAGTTATCTAAAGTAACTGATTTTTACAGGGTACGTTTCTTGCTTGGAGGTCGCCATGGAGAGTTCAAGTTCCTTCCTCCACCTGGATATGCCCCTTGCTTTGAAGCTGTCCTACCAAAAGAAAAGCTGAAAGTGGAGCAAAGCCGAGAATACAAGCAGGATCGTAGCTATACCAGAGATCTACTAGGTCCCACTGTCTCTCTGTCACAAGCAGCTTTCACCCCAGTTCCTGTAGATACTAGCCAGGTATGGAAAGATTGCATTTTAATTTTTAAACACTTACTATAAGTCTGTGTTGATTCACATTTGATTGAATTTGCAGCTTGTCTCAAACTTGTGTTTTTTGTGGGATTTGGCTGGTACATTCCATTGCAGGAAGCTGATAAATGGTGCATTAAGTCCTTATAGTGATCATTAGATTTTCATATTCTGTTCACAAACACTATAATACAGAATGTTTTACCCTTAATATTAGAGTAAGCAAAAACGATTATTTGAACTTCTTGTTCTGTTACTAGACGTTTTTATTACCGTTTAAGTACACTTCCCGAAGACTGCATTGTGATAAGACTTTTATATAAGCTTCAGCTCTAATTCTTTACTGGACAGGCAGATTAATGAGAGTGGCACTTGGCTCACTGTGACAATAAGTGGCATGCACTGAAGTTACAGGGTTTTTTGTTTGGTTGGTTGGTTTTGTTGTTGTGTTTGTTTGTTTGGTTGTTTTTCCCAAAAGCAGTAATTTTTTTATACCAAAGAGCTCCAGCTCTGATCACAGACAACAAGAGTTCATTTGACCAGAGTTTGAGATGATATAAATTTTTAAATACTGTGTGCTCAGATTTTACCATATTTAGGAGCTAATTCTCGAAAAAAAAACCCACATAAAAAAACCCCATAACTGATAGTTTATTGCTATTATGAGCTAAATATATCATTGTACATGTCATGTACTGTTCTGTAACACCAGCAATTAGAGTAACATTATCATGATTCACAGAACTGTATATTTCATATCTGGTTTTTGAGGTAAAGCAGACTTGATTTCAAATTTTAGATGTAGAGTGATGTGCTGTTTTAATTTCACTTGTCACCTGTCATCATAATCTGATTTTTTTTAAGCAGTTTTTATTTTTTGTGGGATTTACTCTTCAAATACCTGTATTTGTCTGAAGTTTTTTACACAACATTACCTTGGTCATTGAGATTTTTAGCATTTTTAGGCTGGGAAATAGTATTGGTTTGAGTAGTTTCTAGCCAGCTGCCAGGAATATGTTCCATACCATTTGGAGGTATTAGAGTTAAAGCTGTTTTTCCTTGCTGGTCAAACTCTGGAACTTGTAAGTGCATAGGTTAAAGTCTTTCTCTTGTAAGAATTCTTGCTCACTTTAGTAATTCAGTAAGAACTAAATGAAATTTTAGGTTTATTTGAGAGATCTGGTTTAGTCAAAGTTTGTAATGAAAATTTGAGTGGACTGTCAAGCAACTTGGTTGTAATGGCCTCTTTCTGTCTTCTCTCTCTAGATTGTTTTGCCTCCCCACCTGGAAAGGATTAGAGAAAAATTAGCAGAGAACATCCATGAACTTTGGGTTATGAATAAGATTGAACTTGGCTGGCAGTATGGACCAGTATGTACCTTCCAACTAAATTTTCTGTTAATTGCCTAATATTATTCAACACATTGGTTTGAATATTGTAATGTGACCACATTTTTTTCATCCTTCTAAAATTAGTAAGGTTTTAGACCCTTTCCACCAGAAGTAGGTAGCAACCGTCAGTGCTTGGGTATTTACTGTTATGCAGATATTTTGTTGAAATTTTCAGCCTCTTTAACTGACAGTGCAGAAAGCACATGGGGGGTCATTCACCTTGTTTGTTCTTCGGAGAAGTTGTTTAGTATTCTGGTGGAGTAAACTAATGAAAACAGTTATTCCTGGTTCTCTTCACATGTACTGGCTGATATAACTTTTTTCAGAAGTCTCAAACTTATTTTTTGGAAAAAATAAGTACTGCTTAAAGGAAATTCCATTCAATCTGCTTTTCTTCTTCAGCCTCTCTGCTTCAAGCCCATGTCTCTATTGAGTACTTCAAATAACTATTTCCTTATCAATTTCATACTTTCCATGGCATATGACAGAATAAAAGAATACTTAGCTTCTGGCTTTGATACAGAATGCTATCTATTTTGTAGATGAGATTTCTTTTCTAATTGGTCATAAAGAAGTTGAAAATCCTAGTTATTTGAATCCCAAATGATGTTATTTATGAATAACTACTGCTATGAAGAGCATATGGAAACATACAGTAGATACTAGATGTAAAAACATGTATGCATGTATGGAAACATACATGCATTCTATTTTTGTTATTAAAAGGAGTTTGGTCTTCTGAGGAGTTCGGATTGCAGACTCAGTGTAGCTGGGAATAGGTAATATATTTGGTGTAGCATACAGCAGCACTTAAAAGGGTTTAATTAACAGACAAGATCTCTAAATTTTATTGTTGTTGTTGCTTTCCTCACCGAATCAAACACAAAACCACAGTAAAATTACTGTGTCAGAACATTTTAATTGTTTTACGCCAGCTGTGAAGCGAACTGCAGGAACTTTTAGTGTAATATTACTTACCATGAAAAATCTAACTGTACAGTTGAGCACTATTTTCCTTTAAAAAATACATAGTATCAAGTTAAACAGTGATAAATGTAGTGGTTATATTCAGAATTAAACTTTTAAGTTACTTAACTTTCTCCCTCTATATTGTATTCTGTGATTGGATGTGCTAACTTTGGGAATGCCCAAAGGACATATTAGCCCTATCAAATGAAGATAAATTTCCCTTGGAGGCTGTAAATAGTTTTCAATCCAAAACATAAGCAAATTACTGCTGTTCAATTTGAGAATTATGTGCTTTTCTGTTAAATTTTATGCCAGCTTACATGCTACTGACATTCTTTTTAAACATCAGATCTGATTCTGTATGTGAGCAACAGATCCAGCTGTTGAGAACAGATTATACCCACTTCAGTGGTACCACTTCACCGAGAATTCCTGCCTTGGTCTTTTTTCAGCTAAAATAATTTAAAGGCCATCCTATATTCATCAAATAAGTAAAGATCCATTTAGAAAAAAAGTGTAACCGTTAGGCTTCGTAACTTCAGCCTTCAACTGTTACCATTCTGTTTTCCAGCAGAATTATCTGATTGATTAAAAGTTGTCAATAATGTCATTTTCAGTAAAATTCAGCTTTAAAGATTCATATAAATTGTGAGCTTATGGTCTATCAAAATGGACACAATAGTGTTGTAATATAGGGAAAAAATGTGGTCTTAACTGAGAAAATGTTAACAATTTCATTGTGATCTTTTAGCTAATATTTGCCAACTAAGGTTTTTCATCAAGCCTTCTAGCAAGACATAATCCTTGTAGATTTTGTTGACTGACATCTAGCATGGTAAAGATGTAAAGCTGAAAGCAGTAGAATGCTGCTACCCAGGCCTTTCAGATTGCCCTTTCTAATTACAGTCAGTATTAGACTGAAACTGTATAGAGGTAGTGCAGGATAGAACTGGTTTTGATCAAATTTTTAAGTTTATTAAATGTAAGATTTTGTGAATTATAGTCTTCATGAGTCTGCTTAACAGTAGAAGTAAATTAACGTTTCAATCTTTGTGACTGCTGAACAGTTTCATTCTGCTTGCGTAACACTGGACATAACTAAGAAACAAACATTTTCTTGAATTAAGAGACAGGGTGAATTTATCTTCTATATTGTTACTTTTGTTGGGTAAGGACTTCAGTACTACTCATACCAATATTCAAATTGGATGAATAATATTTCACACATGGTGCTGAAGATGAGGTGGTATTCTGTGACTGTATGTCAAAACATAACATAGATTTACACTATTCCTGAACTTTTCATGTTTGTTGTGAACATCAGTATAATGAAATGCACTAATTAGCCTTTATTCCACTTTAAATCTTCAGATCTGAGTTTTATTTGCCAGTGCCTGTTCTGCCTTACTTGAACAGGGTGATCATGCACTGAGAATACAGAATACTTTCTGTTTTGAAGTGTGTGTTGTTCAGTTTAAGGAATTCTGACAGCTTTAGGTACTTTGTGGTTTTTACTGTTTTTTTTTTTTTATTTTTTTCTAGTTTTTAAGTTGCATTAAATTTACTTCTTTTCTGTCTTTTCAGGTTAGAGATGACAACAAAAGACAGCACCCATGCTTAGTGGAGTTCTCAAAATTGCCAGAGCAGGAAAGAAATTATAACTTGCAAATGTCACTTGAAACACTAAAGTAAGTTTCTAGAACTTTTGAAGCTTATACAGAGCATTTCCTAAGGAGCTGCATTTCCCAGAATTATAGCTTGACATGTGAATTACAATTTGACATGTAGGGGAGAGTAATAATGTGAAAATGAGGAAATGAGATACATTAATGTATGACGTATTTGGCATTGAAAATGGCTTGGGTGTTCTTTTTAATATCAATGGAATGTTAGAATTATTGTGGCAATGCTGATTATGAAATGGCAAGTCAGAATGTCTTCATCTAGTTTGAGGAAAAGAAACAGATTCCAGCTTTGGAAAAAAAAAAATATCTTTGCCACTACTTCTGCGTTATTTCCTGTTAAAATGTAGTTGCTTTCTTTCTGATCATGAGCAGTAACCCTGGATGACTGCATGTGATATTACTTTTCTGGAAATATTTGTACGATGCTATTAAAAAAAAAAAAAAAAAAAAAGAAAAAACAAGGAAGCATGTAAACCACTATACAGCGTTTTCCTCATAGTAGGAAGTCAGGTAGAACACTCCTCCTAGAATTTCTTGTAGTGTCCTTCTCTGGTCAGCCTCTCTGTGCTATTTACATTCTCACAGAAAAAATATTTATGACCGTAAATGTTATACAGTTTCTGGAGGGATATTTTGGCATTATATAGAGATAAAGCATCCAGAGATAAATAGAACTCATTTTGAGGCAAGAAGTAAGTTTATATTTGTCTTCAGCTAGATATTGGCATTTTAAAGAAAGCTTTTGAGACCACTGTCAGCACAACAATGTGCTAAGAATACAGAATTGCTTCTTCCTTTTCCTTTTATGAAACCACAGAAGGCATCATTAACTTTCTTTACTTTAGAATCTTATGCTAGAATAATCTATCTAATATGGTTTAGGCATCATAAAAATCATGCTCAGAATTAATCGCACACTCCCAATGTTTCACTAAACAGTAAAAAAAAGAAAATTAAATAATAGACCGTATACAGTTACTGGTTCAGGACCCAATGCTTTTCTGGTCTAACACAGACAATACTTTGGATTGGATTTGTAAACATACAAATTATTGATTACTTGTATTTTAGTAGGTTTATTGTTTACTCTGGAGAGTGCCTTTTCATTAGATGGATGGAATCTAAATAAGCATTCAGTCTTTCTATGGATTTCAAAAGTTGTATGCTTACTGAGTTCAGTTTTCATTACGCTCTTGTATTAGTCCTTGTTTTCTGAAGTATGCAGTTCAAATCTTGCAATATCATATTGTATGTACCACATAAACATCTATTTTTCAGGGGCTAGAATATGAGTGTCCCAACCAGTTAATTTCTGAAAGCTTGCAAAGTGGAAAACTTAGTGCAGTGATCCATTCTGTGATGAATTGAATTGTAAGCTGTTTTAACTATTTCTTTACCAGACGTTTCTAGCCTACTAGCAGTCAACATCAATGGGGGCTAATGGGGAAGAGAGAAAGAAAATGTTCTTTTACAAACTCCCTCTAGCCAGCTGCCTGCTATATTTTTTACAATTTGCAACAAACTGTGTATTGCGTACTGGACATAGTTTCAAGACATCAAGAGTAACCTGTAAGGTAATTGTGGGGTTTTTTTGTTGGTTTGTTGCCAGTTTTATTGCCAGCTCTACTAGAGGAGAGGCAGGAAACAAGGAAGTTCTGAGTCATATTATCAGACAGAATATTTCTTTTCAATATGTTGTTATCTCTTTGTTTTGCAGTATGATTGAATACTTGTATGAACTATAAAAATTATATACTATATGGCATGTCAAAATTCAGGAATTAGTTGCCTCTGAAAATGTCATGGGATTAAAATATGCTTGCTCATACTGATTCTGCGCATTCTTACATTAATTTTGTAGTTTGATCTTAGAGGACTTTTTGATGCTTACTGTTGTGACTGACTTTCCCGTTTCTACCTATTTACTCAGTAGTGTGATAATTACAAGTATCAACATTATTCCAAGGAGTGCATTCAGACACCTGTAGTTTTCTTGTTTGTTTGAAGTGTCTTAGGGGTCATCCAGGTTCTACCAGTATGGTATGCCTTCTTACCCTCCTGTGGCTTTCTGATGTGAATTTGCAGCATCTGGGTGGAGATAATGTAGGGTTCAAATTCCTGTTTTACATTGCAAGAAAATTAGATTTACCAGGGGTTAGATCCTCTGTACTGCTTTTCACTGTTAGGTATGTTCTCTTTCTTCTGCTGGTGATGACTGCATAGGAATCATGTATAGTTGGTGCCAATTGAAATTTAGCTGCATGGAGTATTCTTAGCACATAATATAGAGATGGCCACTGCATGTTGATTTCCTCATATGTGATTTTACTGCCTAATTTTAAATCACGGCTCAGAGGATATAACTCTAGGTTTTATTTCATGTAGCTAGCACTAAAAATATGCTGTAAGAAACTCCTGTAATGTACGATTCATCTGCCAAGAGAAATGCTGTTAGAGCAATATTTATGTTCTTTTTTCCCTCAGTCAGTTCAAGAGCAGTAAATATAGTTAAAGTAAGACTTGAAAATACTGTTTTAACTAGTGACAAGAACAAATAAAACCTTTGTTTTCCAGCTTTCTTCCACTTTGGGAAAATTGGGAATGGACTCCAAGATTTACACTTGATTTATTCTGCATAATCAGTTTCAATCAAAGATATGGATGTCACCTTCTGATTTTGAGAAGCTTCTGATTGGACTCCAGAGTGGTCTCTGACTTTTGTCTAGCATCTTCATTTCAGTGACGATAATTTCGTAATACACCTAGGGTTAAGAAGCTGAGACGTGATAACCAGATACTTAACATAAATGCAGGAACAGATAATTGATGAGTTACAGATAAAATCCTGGAAACAAATGAGACTTAAGATTCATACTGTTGGGTAGTGTGAGTGTAAGGGAGGGAAGAGGTCTGAAGTAATCTGAAACCTGAGTAATATATCAACCCTGTTGTAAGGTTATGTAGAGAATCTATTGAGAGTGTTGTCAGAAATTTGCAGGTGCAAATAGGATGTGATGAGATGGATCCGCGGATGTTGATCCCCGCGCTGTTGATGAGAATATCGATCCGGCCAAACGCGTCCATCGCAGCCTT
>JBCJKH010042849.1:0-22942 GCA_039877255.1 Loriculus beryllinus
AGGGAGCTCATGTACATACACACAGTTTACCTGCTTTGGACTCCTTGCACCCCCTGGCTTCCTCTCTTTCCTAACATGTGAGTGACACATGTCTTGTACCAGTGTATTTTATTCTATGTATCTAATTAGAAAGGTATGACATAGATAAGGCATCATGGAAGAACACATCTGACTGCTTTTACTTTTCTGTTAATTAAGGCAATCCCCTGTTCTGCAGTGAATACAGCTTCTTCATGGGCTACAACTTGGTACTCAATAATTGGGACATCTGCCCTCTTCAAATGCCTTGTGGCCAAGCTTATGCTTCAAAACTAAATGATGGATTTTTATTTTCTTTTCATCCAGATACTGCCACATTAAAAGCCCCATGCAGCAGCTTGTCCTTAGGCTGAAAAAGTCTTGCAGCTCTTTTCTCTGCATTACACTGTTTGCTTCCACCACCCACCCAGTGAAAAGGAGAGGAAAATCCAAACATCTAAAATAACACTAGTCAGCATGCTCAGAGAGGAAGAACGCCCCTAGGAGAGAGCTGGGTTTTCTCATGCTCAGTCAGGCTCCAAATGCTACCATTCACCATGGCATCCTACAGACACAGAGGCTCAAGTCTAAAAACGTTCATAAAGCCTTCAGGAAAATTGATCATCAAAATAATAACACTTGGCACTTAGCTCAGCAGGAGCAAGGCCAACTAGCTCTCATGCCCCCGTAAGAGCTGTGTGTTGCAGTCTTTAGGTGTCACTCTGCTAATGTCTTCATTTCTGCAGGCATACTGGTGACATAAAATCTCCTACTATTTTCCATTCCTACACATTCATGCACCAGTCCAGTATGCTGTCATTTTAAATAGCTGACAAACGTGCACATGAGGACAGGCACAGGCCTTTCAGGATTTGCTTTCAGGATTATTTTTTTTCTTAGCGAGATTTTGCAACACATGCTTGGGACTGTAAGATTTTCAGCTCCCCTACACACAAATACTGAGTGCTCTTTTCTAAGACAGAAATAATTGCTTCTTGTCAGATGTCTTTTTTATTTTTCTCTCCCTCTTGAGAAACTATGTGATCCATGAAAGGTGAAACAAGTATGTTACATCATAGAGGTAAGCAATAAGCAGTAAGTCACAGTAGGGCACATGAAAGTTTGAAAGGTAAGGCATTAGTATGAAAGCAGAAAAGGTTGAGTTCCCTTCTGCCTTAATTGGATTATTTTTTGCTGAAGTTAAATCTGAAAAATGGGAAAAGAAACTTCAGCCCCAAAATGTCTCTTCTTATCTATCTGTCTCAACCAAAGTGCTACAGCATCATGCTTTCTTCCAGTATGTTTTTTCCTCTTGTCCCCATAGTCTGTACACCTGCCTGGACAATGCTTCAAGTTTAGGAAAGGAGTCAAAATTGCTCCTGGTAGCTTTTCTTCCAGCTGTTTTTACAACATCCTTTCTAAAAACAATGGAATGGAAAAACCCACAGTTACAACCTGAATAATAGCAGTCTCCCAGGAACTGCAACATGCCTGAATGTGCAAAGAGCCTGACCTGCAAAACTCCATCCACATCATCCCTGACTGACACATGAATGCTCAGTGGCTCACCTCTCATCCCCTAAGGCCACCTCTGAAGATATAACAAATCAACAATACTTTCCTAAAGCCTCCTTTCTCTTATGAAAACTAAATGTGCCATTGTTTTATTCAGACCTCTCTGTGGTTAAATCAACTTGCTACATCTCAGGTCTTTAAATAGATTTTACTGAACCAAGCAGTTTTGACCAGTTAATTTTTTTTTAATATGTTAAGCAGCGCCAAACAATAGAAGTCACAGCTTCCAGTTCCTGTCGCTTTTAGAGCAATCATTTCATATAACTCAGATTTCAATCATAGTCTATGACAAATCTTTAGTGCTCAAGCTTGCAGTTATTAATTTCCTTTTATCTTGTTTTCATAGATTTTTGTCTACTGCTTTTTGGGAAGACAAATTAATCCTTAAATCCTTTCTAGTTATTTCTTTATTGTGGAATATTATTAGAATATATCATTTTTCTTAAGATTACTAAACCAAGCATAACTTCTTCCAATATAGATTTCACATCTATGTCCCTCTAGGTCTAATTACGGCCAAATAGCACAACAACAAACAACAGAATTCAGCTGGCTGTAGTGCATTTCACAGCATTGTTACCAAGGTTAAAACCAGCCAGCCACTACCTAGACTGGTTCCCTGTGTAGGGAATATTGCGACTATCAGACACACATATTTCCTTCAAAGACAAAAGACAAATGACCCCCTCTCTCTAACTTCTCCCTCACCTCAACATAGGTTTAGATGAATTCTGAAGTTGACTGCTATAATAGGTGAACAATTTTAAAGCCAGACCACCCAGCTTAAACTCAAACTTCAGTATGGCATTTCCTGCTTTTCCTTTCCATGATCCATTGCTTTAAACACCAAATAAAACATCGGAGTGCAACTGAGAAAATAAATGCTCTCTTCTTTTTCTTAAAAACATGCATTTCTTCTCCTTGATTCTGCTTTTACTTCCCAGAATCCTCCCACATTTGCTAAATCCTGATAGTATCTGTAGTTTGAAGACTGTGAGCAACCAGTTTCTGTTATGCCTTTGAACATGCACACAGATGCACTGAGATGCACATGATGCTGAGCATGTTGAGTGATGCTATCAGTTGTAAACAAATTTCTCAACCACAAACAGCACAAGACTCTGAGGGCTATGGATGACCGTTCATAAGACTATTTCAGCAGCTTTGGCTATTCAATAACGAGCAGTAGGAGAAAGTTCTACAGAATGAGAAAGCAAGACTGCAGCTGTTCACAGCATTTGTAGGGGAGCTGGAAGGGTGGCAAACCAGTGGCAAGAAACTATTGATCTGCTGCAGAATTAAGCTGTTATCGCTGCTGGAACAGCATGAAAAATAAGCAATGGGTATCATCATGCCCATACCTGTGAGAAATAAGGGCATACTATTTCTGTCAACTTCAGATCATTTGTACTTCTAACACTGTCAGACATCTCTAAATATTTTTTTTCAGTCTGCCTTCAGATTTTGTAAAGCACAGTCCACAAACAAAACTCCATAAACAGAAGCATTAAGTTCAGGGAAAATGATGCTCATTATCTTGCACTATTATCATTATAAGCATAAATTACTGCACAGTCTGGAGTTGCTGAGCAACCGCTTTCTATTATGCTTTTAAACATCCACTAGTTAAGAAGAGACTATAGGCCTTTAAGCAGGTTCAGTGTTGCAAGATGCATCAAGCTGCAGGGATGATTACACCTCTGTAGAAGCTACTGCACTTATCTATGATAGAAAATGAGGAAGAATAAAATGCAGTAATGACTGGAGTTCCCCAAGATGAAAGTCTCCTTTCCCTATGCTTGAACATGTGCCTTCAATACAGACCCAAAGTTCTGCAGCTCCCATACTGCCTTTTCTTAAGCTTTGCAGCCAAGAATTAAGTCCCTCATATTTGCAGAGCCCAAGTGAGGCACTTCTGGAAGAAGTCAGATAGCAGGGAGCAGGCAGAGCACAGAGACAGGGCATCTCAGACTCTAATATATGCAGTTCTTAAAAAGTTTGTCCTCACCCATGTTGTCTGTGGCAGCACCCCAACAACACAGAGGTAGGCAGAGAGAGCAGCTTGACATTATCAGGGTGAGAAAGATGCCCAGGCTGCAAAGCTGGCTAGTGCCTATGGCTGCAGTACATGACAGCTTTCTGAGTGTGGTTCCCACTACAGTTGACCCATTTAACCTGGTTCACGCTGTGGAGATCAAGGAATATGTTGATATCATTCTGGGGTTTGCAGCTCAAGTCACTGCTGCTCTTGGGATGGAACTTGCTTTAAAAGCATCTTGATTGTGGCCATTTTTTTTTTCATTTTAATATCTTTGTGCCGGTTTTAAAATCAAGATCCAGTTCTGAACAATCACATTTGAAGTCATAATGGAATTGGTTGAGCCAGGAAATTGCTTTTGGAGGGGCCTATTGCTCAAAGCACTTTTATCTGGTCAGATGTTGATTTTGTCCACAGTTGCAGTTAAGACTGAAAGTCCCAGAAGTAAGAAGTCCAAAGTGGCAATCAGGAGCCTCTAACCTGCTAGCAGAAACCACCTGCTAGTCCCTTGAGACCTCAGCTTTCAGACTGACATTCCCATATCCTTGAAGGTATAAGGGTTTCAAGATTTACAAACAGGCATTTTTCCTGTCTATGACATTTTCCTTATGCATGTCTATCACTGCCCGTGACTGCCTTATTCGCAGTTATTGTAGAGAGTTTGGTCTTCACTGGGACGATAGCTCTGCATGAGCAAATCACTCAGGGTCAAAAGAAAGTTCTCTGTATCCAGTGTCACTTTCAAATAAACAGGTAATATACTGAAACTACAGTTAGCTCTAGAGCTAGAGCTCAGAGCTTGAGGCCATGAATAGAAGCAGCTTTGCTCTGAAACATCTGGAAGGAAGCAAGGCATAGCAGGTACACTCCACCCTCTGGTTCATCAGCAAGGCACATATACCCTTGCAGGTAATCATCAGCCAAAAATGCACTCAATTCAAAAGGGATACCAACAATTGATAATGTGATCTTCCAAATTGTTTACTTCTTTTTAATTATCATCAATTCTTTTCCACTTTAGCCTTAACTTTAAGGAATTAAGTATGAAAAGTTCCTATGATTTCACATCAGTTTTCCCCTGCCTATTTAAACAGCTTAATTTCCATTCCTTTGTCAGTTCATCACTTCTTGTATTCCCAAGACTGAGTATTTCAACAGGTGAGAGAAAATAAAAGGGCATGACCATCATGATCAGTATGGAACCATTCCCCCACCACTTCATTTTAGTGACTGCTCCACAAAATTCCCCTGGAGCTTGAGTGAGGTGCACAAATTCTGCTTTTCTTCAGCAGAGGACAGGCCTCTTCCTCAGGAGTCAGAGAAGTAGGGAGTTGGAAAAGTGGGGGAGACATTCAAACAGCCAAGGGAAGTAGAAGCTAAAGAGTGGCAAAGTAGCTGGCAAATACAAATGTCAGGTTGCAATTCAAAGCATGCCAAGTGCTACCCTGTATACTTTTGATAAAGCACCTTATTAATTGCATCCGACATAACTCAACTGAACTTTTTCCCTTGTACTCCCCTCTCCCTCCTAACACCTTTCAATCCTCCCTGCTTCACTCTCAGTTTTTAAGTATTATAAAGACATGAACAGAGGTCTCACCTGTGACTTTTGGCCTGGTTCCCCAAACACACAGGGTATCTACCCTTTAGATAACATCTACTTCCATGAGATCACCAATAATTAGCTGGAAAATAGGAGACAAAGTCAGGCCCAGATCTTTATTTCTCACTAAATTAGGCTTACTCTTTACAATGTTTTCTTTTAAAAGAAAACAAAAGTATCTTTTAACAAAAAATTAACCACCAAAATGAGGGAGCTGCTGATGGAAGAATTTCTAAAGCATAGAGAGATCTGGACTAACAGGTCTGAGAACTACCAAACTATTCACATAGGTGCTCAAATTAGCAATGACTAAATTATGTCACCAAAGACAATGGTAACACAAAAGAAAGTAGGGATCAATTTTATGGAACCTCCCAGGTCTGTTGCAACCAACAGCTCATCATTGTACCCCAAACGTATATTCCTTACCTTTGTCTACTCAGAATCAGTGATTATGGATACTAACCTAGCCTAGCGTAATTTCTGATAAGCAATTTAAAAAAACAAAACAAAACAAAACATAAACCATTGAAAAGAATACATACTTGTGTCAGTCCAAGTCTGATTTCAGACATTTAAGATACTTTGTTGACAAAATATTCATTTCAGGATACAAAGGAAGAGGATACAAAATCCTTTTCAGGAAAATGTTAATGCTACACTTACCTGAAAAGGAACCTTTATTTTGTCTTCTCCAAATGCTTGAGTTCACTTGTGGTACTCTACCTCTAACCACCCTCCCTCAAACCAGCTCCAGTGATGACATTCCAGGAATGTAATTCTATGGAACAGCAATCAACGTGTTTGTAATATATTCTAAGTAAAAACATTTAACTCACAGGAAAAATTCATATTGTGTGTCATAGATTTAAAACCCCCAAACTATTAAAGAGCAGTAACTTGGAGCCATGATCTGTACTTTTACCAAAATCAAAAAGAATCCTCTGTTGGTTGAGTTCTGACTGATAAGCTGGGCAAAGCATATGCTACTTCTCAGACTGCAGGTTTTCTGCAGTATTTCTGGAAAACTTATGAGTTCCCAATTTGCTCCTTTTTTTTTTCTTTTTTGCTCTGCTATTCATGCTTTGGGCACATTCCACTAGACTTACTATTAAAGCATAAATCTTGGTACTAAGCTGCTACGGAGTTTACTTTAGTGGGGACTGGTGCAACCTCAATTGCCAAAGGCTGCATGAGTGCATACATAAACACACACACACAGAGCACACGGGTGAGAATGAATTTCAAGAAGCAGCTTGAGAAAAAAGAAATGACCAATCAACTCAAAATAGGAACAGCTTTCAATATTAGCACAGCTTCTAACGTGATACTTTCCTATGTATTTCATATTTGTCAAGTTCCCCAGATCTCATTCAAACATATACCTAATACCATTAATTTGTTACAGCATTTTTAATCCATTTTAGAAGTGCAGCATATGTACGTCTTCTAATTTTTATACCATACATATCTCATTCTGAACTTAGAGGTTTCCATACTTGTCATTAAAAAGCACGTAGACAAAATATTTTATGGTATCTATAATAAATGCAAATAAATCAATACAAACAAAACTTGGCTTAGCAAACTGTACATATATATGTTCTCTGTTTTTCAACTTGACATTCAACTTTTTTCCTCATAAAATCTTTTATGATCTTATTTATTACACCCATATTTTTAAACCTTAAAAAAGTGCTTCTCAGATTTACACCTTGTGCATCCAAAGCAAAAGTTAGAACACCATGCCTGAAACAGAAACCACAGGGAATAATACATTGCCATACAAGATCCTTTAAAATTGTATGTTACAAATGCTCTAAAATTTCTTTAGCACTGGTTATTTTGTATACTGTAGATATCAAGAGGGTATTTAACAAAGACTGGCTAATGGCTCATTTAGAGCAGCACACAGGAAAAGATCTCAGTATCAAGTCCTTAGCTATGCATAGTACAGGGCAATGACCTGGCTATAAAGTGGCTGAAGATCCAGAAAGCTGGACAGAAGGACATTTCCCTCACACACATCACATCCTCCTCAGTACCCAGGATGTGAGTATTTGAACAATGCTATACAGGTAATACATTGTGAAGTCTGATATTGATACAGTGATGCATTACTAGCTGAGTGCCAGCAAAGAACGATATGAGCACAGCAGCAGCTACAGCAAGTAGGTAAAGCTGCCACACTGAAACCTGCCACCCTTTAAAACCCTCTTGCCTCCCAGCTAGCACTCCTGCATGGTCACCCACTGTCTCACAGGTCTTCTTCATAATGGAGGCGGACCATTCATGTATTTTAGCATGGGGTGGAAAGAGCGGGCAAAGTTGTTGGCCATAGTACAACTGTAGTCCTCCTCAGTCATTGGCACCAGGCAAGCCAGCCCAATCAGGAGCAGCAAGAGGAGCTGAAGTGGCAGAGCAGCTCTGAGGACTCTGAGGAAGAAGGATGGGTGCCGCCATGCTGGCCCAGCCTCAGAAGGGGAGGAACCTGAGCCACCTCTTGTGGACCTGAAAAAAGAGGATGGACAGGTGAATACAGTAAAACATCCCTGAAGCAGAGGTTGCCTTTGGGCATTCAGTCTTCCCTTAAGGCTGGCTTAAAATTTGTACAGACATTGACTGACAACTGCAGAGGTATTTTTCTCTGAACATGCTATTTCCCTAACATTCTTAAGAGCCTGTATTTCTAGACTGGGTAGGAAATTGCCAAATGATCACAATAGAAAGGGCTTTGTGACCCCACAGCCCTTTTGACAATTATAGGGAAGACTCTCCCTTTAAAGCACTGTGCTCTAGAGAAGGTTAAAATAAAAGGTGGGCCGTACCTGTCATGTGTTCAATGCATGCGGTACAAAATGGAAGCCTCCTTATTTAAAACAGCAGTTGCATTTGCAGAAGTTTCTCCATTCATTTCTGCATATAGTATCCGCAAGGGTGTAATACATTAAGATTCAGTTACATCAATCTTCAACTAATTAATACACCACTATGGACACAATGGGGACTCATTTTCTATAAAGTACATTGAATTTTGAATCTTGCACTGAATCAGCAGTTAAAATCTGTTTGCTCAGCTGAGTTGACAACATCCAAGCGATTTTGTCTCATATCCATGGATCTGTCGTGAAATGGCATGTCTATCAGAGAGGTCAGACCTAACACAAATATTTTCAAAGAAACACTTTCAAATTAAGCTTCCAAATCCAACCTATTTTTTAATGAGGTATAAAGACATAGATTTCACATTTCCCTTTTTGACTGAAATTGTCAGAGCTCTAATATATGTATGGCAGGTTTCGAGATCAGTGAATGACTGGAAAGAGTGATTACACAAGTTAAAATCTGATAGTCTCAGTGTGTTAATTAAATGGCATTAACTGTATTTTAGCACTAGCCAAAACTGGAAGAACTAAGCCTTCAAACAATTTGCTTCAAGAGTCTTTCATTAAGAAATCAGGTCATTAATTTTGTCTTAGACATGTTGCCATATGACATCCATGTGGCTGTTATAACTATGAAGCCCCAAAAAATCTACGGTTTGCAATGGTTTAAGAGGTGAAAATGCACATAAGGATGATTTAATCTCAACTTAAAGGCCTGGAACATCAGGCTTGTTGCCTAAGGTCAAATGTTCCCCTGTAGAGCAAAGTGAGGGGGATGGTCCCTTGCCTTTCCCTTGTCCTTTTGATCCTTTCTCCCAGATAAATCTGAATCTGCATAAGGAAGCATACGAAACCCAAAATATCGTTTTCAAAGCTATGCCATGCTTGGCAAGGGTCTCCTTTCCACAAGTGCAGAGAATTCTTTCTGTGCTTGAGATTATTTTTACTGTTTCCTTCCACTGTGAAAACGTCAATAAAGCCAGAAAGATTTGGTAAAGTTCAGATGACCAACAGATACATAAACACTCAGGTATGCTAAATGATCAACTTGACCTATCCCAGGAAGAAGCGATAATCAAAACATCAGATTGCATGTTGTTTGAATCCATATTATTGTAGCTCAGATGGAAAGCTGCTTATCACACAATGTAAGACAATGTTTCTAAAAAGAACATATTGAAATGATATGGCACATTTAACAGCACTGGAGTATTCCATATTAAAATTCAATTAAATCAGGACTTCTGCTGTCCAAGAATGCCAAGACAGAAAGTTAATGGACCGAGGTGGAAACAAAGGGAACAAGGAGTGCTTAATTACCTTCCAAGCATTTGATTGCACAGTTTACCTATTGACAAGGCTCTCATTGTACAAATGTTATTAATACCAATCCAAAAGGCCACATTTCTGCAGCTGGAAACTGCTGCTTGATAATAAGTGAAATCCCAGTTTTCTCCATTGACTCAAAAGTTACTCTGGGGCAACATTGGTTGTCAGAAGGGGAATTTCCAAGAAGCCGAATCACAAAGTGAGCAGGCAAAGTTAACATCTAATTTTCATTTTCTTTATGGATTTAGTAGCACAATCCAGAACTTTCTGCTTTGTGTTTTGACCAAAAAACCCCAAACAAACAAAAAAGAAAAAAAAAAAAAGGAAAAGGAGTGGTATGTGTAAGCTGCATGGCTGACCTCCATAAGGAACATAAACTTTGTTTCAGAAATAACAGTTTATGGCAAAGTTTTTCAGAATATACAGTATTTAAGAAGAGTTTCTAATACTGCACAGAAACAAACAATCAAGTAATGAAACATTATGAAAACATCTTTAGAAGGGAGAGTTCTAAGAAGTTTGAGCATTGTACTACCTGTGTTTATTTACAGGTATGCCTCTGTAATCTACATAATTGACTGAAAAATGGAATGGGTCATCTTAGAGCATTTAATGGATTTGGTAAAGAGTGATGGTTAAAAATAAGCATTGCTAATAAAAAAGAGTCACTATTCATAAGGGCCAGAACTTCTGTTTACTCCAGCAGAAGGGGAAGCTGCACTGTATGCCACTTAGGAGAAAAATGCAATTTGTTTTTCTTGAGCTTGCATCTTTAGCTGTCTCTCTTCTGACTGCTCCATGATTTGTCACACTGGCCCCTATCTGAGGCGGGAAGGAAGGCCATCTGCTACTCGCTCCATACACAATTCCTACTAACTAGATGAAAGGGGGAGGCACAGCTGGAGACCTGGCCAACAGTAAGCTTCATTATGTCAAGAATTCTCATAAATTAAGAACTGCAAGCAATAGTAACCCTTACTTTGGGAGTTTGTAATGTCAGTGAAATTGGTACTCTTTCCTAAGCATTTCAAGAGAGAAGCTAATTTACCAGGCTACAGATCAGATGGGCAAAGTGAACCAGCTCAGATGAGTACCTTATTTTAAAGATGATTGATTTTTATTTTTTTCCCCCAAGGAAAATATGGTTGAATTAATTTATCTGTATTGCAGTAAACATCTGAAAGATTATAACAGAAGAATTCATCATTCAAGAGAAGCTGATATGAAAAAATAAAGTGAGTTTAATGGGGAAGTTACTAATGGAATGCAGACAACAGGCTTACACTGAAAGAGGCACTGCTGGGCTAGTAGGATGTTATTACTTGAGTTAATTGAGGATGGGTCTTGGTTTAATATCTTTATGAAAAGACTATGGCACAAAACATAAGAGAAGATTTCATCTGTATGACAACAGAGTTTGGAAGGCTCTGCAAATACAAAATAGGATTGGCTTGCACAGAAAATGGAGGGTGAATCCAATAAGTTTAAGAACTAGTTCAAGGAGTTTAAGATTACAGTGTTTAAGATAGCAATAAAAACTTCTGCTGCAAATATGGAAGTTCACATTCTGAAGATAATGAGGAGAATCCATAGCTCTGACACAGGATGGCCACAAACCAATAATGTGGCTTATGAAGAGCGGTGACAAGGGAGAAAAGAAATTTAAAAACATATTTCAGTTCAAGATTTCCAGAAGACAGAAAGGGTAATTTTAATGATGCTTTATAAGGCACTAGCAAGATCTCACCTGGAACAGTTTGTGTCATTTTGGTTAACATATTTCTGGATGAAGAATTCAAATTTACACAAACTTCAAGTAGTCAAAAAAGCATTTCTGCTATGAAGGAAATAAAAGAGCTGAGTTTATCAATAGAAGACCTAAGAGATACTAAAACTACCCTTTATAAAATAGTGCAGAACAGAGAGACAGAAAGGTGAACAGTTGTTAAAGGAAGGGATATTGTTGGCACAAAATCAAATTACTGCATCTTATCATGAATATCAAAGGTGGAAATTATTGTAATTCCAGATAATCAGAGAAATAAAATTTACTAATGACTTTCTAATAGATTTTTTATTCCACTGATTTTCATTTATTTAAGACGGACATTGCTACAGTTATTAGGGAGAAGGTAAAATACTGTGCCCACAAGAGCAGGCAACAACTCTTGGTGGCCTAACTGACTCTCTAGGAATGACCTTGATTGGCTGCATTCTCACTTTGATTCTCTCCCTAGCTGTCAGCACCACATCACCCCAACTGCAGATTCGGCTTTCCTTGTAAAGAAGATTAATATGTCCATTTCAAAGGCAATCAAATAGGAAGTTTAAGTAACAAGCTGTGAGAGTGTGGGAGATAACTGGGAAAAGAACCACAGCAAGCCAAGCCCAAGCTTTGTATTTAAGCTGAGTGGCAAAGACTGACATTCTGTGGTCAAAGTCATTGAGAATGCTGTGGCCTGGTCTGTTCCAGGAGCAGCAAGTGACCTTCAGAGATCTGCTAGTCATTTGGGGAGGCTTGGGGAGAGCAGGAAATGGAGGCTGGCACTGTGGCACTAAGACTCGAACAGAGCTGCTCAAGAGAGACATTGTAAACACCCTGAACAAACTGAACCACTACTTTAATCTTTTTAACATTTTAATCACTTCAAGAAACTCCACAGGCACAGATCCAGGGGTGCATTTATGACAGATCTATTAAACTGATGAAGAAAGACGATCTGCTTCTTGGATCTGCTTTTCTCACTTAGCACATGATTACTAATACCACTTGAGCCTTTAGTTAAATCCACAATGTAACATCTAGTTTAAGCTTCTACCTTGCTTAGCATCGCAGTATGTATGCTTGTTTTTATGCCCTGATAATGGGAAAGGCAAAATGACATCACACATGTTATACACAAAACACAGCTCCTCTAATTTTTAAACAAACTTTCCTTCACAACCTCCTATGCCATAACCTTCTTAAAATTGACTTTAGCTCTCCTGTGTTTTAAACTCTAACAGGGTTTGCTGATCCAGTGCAAGATCAAACACAAAGTACTCTGATCAGAGGCATGTCAAAATATTAAAGAACACCATGACAGCTTGTACCGCTTTATCAGTTAAAACCACATTACACATCAACCACAACCTGTCTGGCTTGCGCATTTGATTAAGTTTCCTATTCAGCAGTGACTCATTCGTATTCCATGCTTGTCTGAATGACAAATTGAACATTGTGTTGTACTGCTACAAGATGTGTTAATAAACAGTGCTGGAAAGACTTGATCTGAAAGGTGCCGCGCCAAAGCCACTGCTAGAATAGAGGTTGTTCTTAAAGCTGCAAAGCATTGCTAGCTGCTCTTTGAGTCAGTGGCACACACCTACAACCATAAACCTTCTCAAAAGATTGGTGTAAGTGGTCTTACTAAACAGGAGAGTGGAAGAGCGCATACAACGTTTCTTCAGTACAACATTGCTAGTGCAAGCATGCTGACCTGCTGAAGACATCCTCCATTCCTCCTAGCTGTTAATGGCTGCAGAGTAAAGCCCCACTCCTCCCTTTCCTCACTCTAAGAAACACAATGCCAAGCTTCATAGCAGACTGGAGTTGGAAAAATTAATTCTCTTTCCCCATTAGACAGAAAGATGGAGTGTACATACGTCACCTACTTTTTTGCGTACTTTCCTTATGCTTCAAAGAAGAAAAAAAGCCCCTAAATATATGGCAGATTCTTAGTGCCAGAAGAAGCAGTGAAAGATGACTTTACCTGTTCTATCGTTATGTTACATGGCTTTGCAACTATGCCACTTTGCTGACAGTCACTATGTATACATATACATACTATGTATTGGATATTCATATACACTATTTATATGAATACACATGTAAAGCAAACCTTTTTTTAAAGAAATGTTTATGCAAATCTCTACATCATGAGTAGCTTTATTATTTATTTAATTTATATTTGAGAATAATTTTGCTGAATATAACCTTGATTTTGCACATAAAAAACCTACTCAAGATATATGTATCTGCTTGGTTATTGCCCAATCACTGTATTAAATTTAGTGTTGCCTTCTTTCCAACAACAAATCTTTCACTTTAACAGCAGTTATTTTTAAAATTAATTAGTTAATTTTTGATACACAGAGAAAAATTGAGGTTTAGGACTTAACTATTAGAACAAATACATATTTTATTTACACTTTCTTATCACTTTAGGTGTTGCAAAGCTGCTGAAATCGCAGAAGACACCCGTACATATTGGCCTGTTCATTTATTTTTTTTCTTTTTTTAACTTCATAACTCTAGAGGCTGAACTGATCAGTGAAAAAGTGAAGGTACACACATCACACTGACGACAACAAAGAATGCAGAAGCACTGTTAGCTGCAGAGGTGACAGGTTGCTGAGGACAAGATGGAAAGCAAAAAGCTGTAGCTGCAAGCCTGCTCTCTACTGGTCAGAGAGAGATGGGGCAGTGCTGCTCCCAGAGCAACACACGGATGCAAGCACTCGGCAAGAGTCATGGCAATGTTAGTATGTTATATTGCAGTTGTCTTAGGAGGGGAGAGAAAGTGACCCCAAGTCTCAAAACCCTCAAATTATGACTTTTAGTTTTGATTCTTAAGTACTGAAAACCCACAAACTGAACAAAACATTTCAGGGAATAAAAAAAAGAAAAAGAAAAGAAAAAGAAAGAAAGAAAGAAAAAGAAAGAAAGAAAGAAAGAAAAAGAAAGAAAGAAAGAAAAAGAAAGAAAGAAAGAAGAAGAAAAAAAAAAAGGGATGTTAGTATGTCTCATCCAGATCTGTGGGTTTTGTGAATTCCAGAATATGGTATTTGTCTATTACCTGCCTTAATTTAATATCTAGATGTAAAGAGGATGATAAAAAGTGTTTGCCATGAACCTACTGGCATTTCTGTTAAATCATGCCAAAATAAATTATTCATTAATTATCATGAGTGTAAACATGCACTCATCCTGATCAGTCATATGAAAAACAAATGTTGACTATATGGCATTCCTGGAAAGTAAAAGCTTTAGATGTCCAAGGATTAGCCAGTATTTCTAGTTAACAAACAATTTGAAGTAATTGAGAGCCCCTGTTGCCAAACTGTTAACAAAAGAGAAGTTTTCACTTGTTTAAGTCCTGGCCACCTGACAGAGTCGGTGCAGATGCAGAGGAATCACAGCCAATTTCCATCATCCTCTTGGGGTTCTAGAACAGAGTGCGGAAACCAGGAGAATAAGGTACCTGCTATGTGGACTGCTGACAGAGGGTCCAGGCTGTGAGAGACTACATTTGCCCCGTGGCTGTTTGCAATGAACAGGGGGTAAAGAAAGAAGAATGTTCAGTCCAGGCAAATAAAGACAAGCTACTGATGAAACTAAATTAAAAGTGCAGCAAAGGAAACATAAAAAAAAAAAAAACCCAAAACCAAAACCAAAGCAAAATCAAGTGAAGAGACCAATACCCATGAACCAAGGAAACTGGCTTTTCTTTGTGCCTAGCAGAGTATGGAAATGATTGGAACATACACAGGGATCTCAAAAATAAGTTTAGTCATTACATTTATAAACAGTAGCTTTGGATTAAAGAAAAAACAACAAACAACAAAAAACCCACTAGTAATTTAGCTCAAATGATTTTTAATATGAAATAGAAAAAATATTGAGTATGGGCAAATATATATATTTCAAAACACAAATGCAGCAAATATAGTATTCTCATAGAGAAAAGGTCCAAGGGCCTCCTTTGATGAGTCTGGCCTCTTCTCTACCCTCATTCTCCACCACAATTTTGAAGGCCAAATAACTGTAGGTGCATGCCTGCACTCACAACTATTTGCTGGAATATTTAATGCAGTCAGATTATTATAATTCTGATTGCATTTTTGTATTAGTATTTATTTATTTAGCATTGGTATATTTGGCACTGAAATTCTAAACAATTTCACTTCAGTCTCCAAAATCGCAGGTGCAAAAACCAGAAGTTTGAAAACCAGACCCCAAGGAATCATTCAACTTAGCTATACATTATGGGCAAAAATGAAAAAAAGTAGTCACATACATAAACACTAACAAATTAGAGATAGACAAATGCTCATTAAAATGTTAAGATGAAGCCTATTATAATTCTACATACTCTTTAGACAAAATTTTATGGTAAAATACTTCTCCATTTCCTGCAACAGTCAGGCATCATCCAGTTATATCTGTGATAGCAGAGCTTCTATTAGTAATTTAAATTTAAATTTGAAGATAAACACATTGACTTCTTAAATAAAATGTTAAGGATTATATTCCTTCTTCTTTTGAAAAGCCAGTTTTCCTTTACATTCTCATACTAGCATCTAAAAGGAAACTAGTGAATGTAAAAAAACCAAAAAAAATCAATTTTAAAAGCCATAAAATTTATCAAGACAGAACTCAAGAGGCTGTAGAAAAAGTGCAAATGGAATAAAAACCAAACAAAACCAACCAACAGACCCAACCTGATTGTTTTAAGAACTAAAGAATAAAAGCAAAGTAATCAACCAAGAGAATTGCAGAAAAAGATAAAATAATTGCAGTTCCATTCTGGGCTCAGAGTATGGAAGTGTTAAGTAAGAGGCATGTGTTGCTATATTTCTTGAATTTTGTGCCAGCGATGCAAATAGACAACTCCAGAGTTGCCATCACAGCCACTGATTAGGCCCTGTGCAACTAGTTTTGTGTAATATTTTAAGCCCTTCAGCTCTACTTAGCCATTCATCCAAAGTCTCAATAAGACCATTTGTAACCTTCATCACAAATGACCAAATAACCCCCTTATTGAGATTCTTGATGAAACAGCTCTGAAGAGAAGCCCAAACAGAAATGGAGTGCTGTTTATACCAGACAAGACCAGACTTTCGGGTGCTGCCATCACTAGAGCAAAATACAAGACACACGACATGCCATACTATGGCACACCAACCACACTGACAGCCCTGGTTTTAGATAGTATTTACCACTTATTTCATGCAGGATGGGATATGCAGCAGGGTTGGGGCTAGCAGCTGTGTTTTGTTCTTGATTTATGCCATTTCCTTTCCTACCAAATGAGAAGAGGGGCCTTCCAGTTGGCTAGTGCTACTGTAGACATCTAAAGCTCCCACCCATAAGGTGGCGGAAAATACATAAAATGGAATTACCGTTCTCTGTCTGCTCGGAGTGCTTCTTCCAGATACAGGACTTACTGAGCCTGATGTGTCCAATTCATCAGCAGAGGACCATGAGGACAATTCCTAAAGTTCAGAAGGAACGGAGCTCAGAAATACAGAAACTAGCAGTTCAGGTAAGCAAACAAACAAACAAACTCTGAGTGAAATCCCAAGTAAATAAAATACAGCAGTTAAATTTTGTTACCAAATTTTATAAGACTAAGGCATTACATGTTTTCTCTGTTAACCTCGAGGAAAAAGAAAAGCAAACAGGTAGTTAAACTTAATTGCTACAAGTGACACATTTTTCACCAAAGTCAATAGAGAGGAAAAAACAGTTGTTCTTTATTGGCCTTTAAGTACAAGAACAGGCTGGTACCACCAAGATTTTACTTAAACAGGCAGAAATTCACTAGAAAGAGGGAAGAACTGAGTTCTTATGGCTTAGTAACCTAACCTTAGTTAGGCTAGTAACCCTGACCGTTCTATGATTGAATGTACTTTGCTAATCCAACACTTTGAAAGCAGGTAAATAAAGAACCACATTGAAATCTTTACTTTATACTTGCCACTGTTGGCAAAGATACATGCATAACTCCTTCTCAAATACTCTGAGACACATGGTAACTTGAATAGATCTGGAGTATAGCTCAAAGCTCAGAAGGCACTATGAGATTCACTAGCCTAATTACATTATTTATTTTATGCATTTTTTCTTTTTTTTTTTTCCAGAATGAGCATTATCTTCCTCACCAGTGACAACTGACACACTATAATTTTCAGTACTGCGAGTAGAATAATTATCTCATATACTTCGTCAGTTGACTGAATCAGTAATGGCAGGGTAAACAAACCACGATGTTCAATACTTATTGCTACACCAAATAGCAAAAAATTACTGGATTAAGAAAACCATCACAAACGATATGTTCATATTATGTAGTGTAAGATTATTTTATGATATTCAAGATTACATTTATCTATCTTGATAAGTATTGCAAAAAACAGAAAGAGTGGAGCCAACAGCACTGACTAGAGAAAGACAGTCAAAACAGCAGCAAATGTATGTCCAACATACAGCAAGGAATAAAAAGTTGTGACCTACCAGCTGACTACTTGAAATGTCTAGGATCTTCTCTAGGTCTTTAATGTGATGTGTGACATCCTTCAAGAGGAGCTTCAGTCTGTTTCCAATGACATGCACCTTTTCTTTGGCTTCAAGACAGTCCTCACCTTCAGCATTGACTAGCAATTGGCAGGACATATCTTGCAATGATGCCACCTTCAACTGAGACTCCAGCAGTTCACGTCTGATTTGCTGTTACCAAGGCAAGTACCAGGTATTTTTAATTAAAGGTTTTTTCTGTTTGTTTGTTTTTAAAGAAAGGAAAGGAAAAACTTTCTAATCTGCAGGGAGATAGACAGGTGTACAGCAGCCTAGTTCTTGCTTCAGATTTTATATCGCAAGTTATGCTATTAATGGAAGTGAGCAGTGTCCCCTACCAAAGTAGTTACTGACACTGGTCCCACAGCCGTATGTTAGCATGCAGTGTACAATGCTAACCCTCAAATGAAAGGTAAATCGGATTAGGTGTTTTTCTGATGATAAATTTTGGGAGAAAAAGGGGTGATCATATCCCTACCAGTAGAAGTCTGTGATGATCCTGCAGTGTATCTGAGTCCAGGTTTGTATCGATGGGGACAATCTCATTTTTTCTTCTGTCAATATTCTCTAACCAAAGCAGCAAACCATGGCTCATTTCATGGAAATCCTGCAAATGATGAGTGATGATTTCAACAGTGTAGTAGAAAATTCCAGTCAAACTCAGTTTTTTAATTCATCCTACTGTAGGTCCTACTGGCTAAATAACATCACTTACGAGGAATATATTAGAATACTATTCCAGAGATGCAAAATTCAGTAAATCTTGTGCTGGAAATACATGCTTCAGATAGTGCAGGTGTATCTTTCAGACAACGCAGGCTGAAGCTGTATTTTGGCCTGCATGGCCATCTAGTTTCAGACTAGGTAATGAGCACACCAGGTAACAATATGGTTTACATTTTTGATACGCAGGATGCTCACAATTTAAAATAAGTGCCTGGCTCTTAATACAGACCTGGCACTGCATTAATGCATCCTGTAGTGAGCAGCGCCACTCTTCGATCATACTGCATACGTGGTCCCAGCGCACATTCATCTGAGACAGGCGTTCTTGAAGCTTCTTGCTCTCTTCGCTGTCAGACTGAGTGAACTCTGAGCTACACAGATTGATGGATAAGATGATCGCTTTGCGGTTATCAATTGCTTTTTGCAGCTCCTTGATGGTAAGACAAAATGGGAGGGGGAAGAAAGGATGGAAATCAGTAAAATGTGACTTTCAGAAGAGCCAGGAAGAGAAGGCACCACAAGGATGCACTGATTTACCATCAGCAACTGCAGAATAGTACCTTACCGGAGCAGTCTCTTTACTCTGGATATGAGATTCCTGTGCTCATTCTATGACTTTGCAAATGTTCACTCTTTAGCATCTACTAAAATTTTCCTGTGAGCACAAACTGGAACAAGCCAATTAAACTTGTAAATTCTTAAAAGCCTGAAGTCATAGTCCAATTTTAAAGATCTGGCTCATGTTTCAGATATTCTAAAGACAGAGTAGGCACAACAAAATTTACAGAGATGTAGGACAACTGTACTTCAGCTCACAGTAAAACTTTTGCCCTCACTTCTCAGTATTGCTGATAAACATAAAATCCAACATGTTTTCAAGGGGAAAATGCTGTCAACAGTATTTTAAAATAAAGGCTTTTACTGAGGGAAAAGAAAACATACAAAGAGTATAAACAACTTAGTCCAATTTATAGAAGTAGGACATGTATAAAACCTCTGATTTGTTTATACTGGAAGCCACAAAAGAAACCCCACCTCTTTTGGTTTGGAGGGCACTAATAGGCTTTCCAAAAGTGGGCGTGATAAGAACAGGATTCTTATGAAATGCTCCCTTTTTCACCTATTTTACAGCATTTACTTATAAGCCTCATGTCACAATGACCTTTGTAGTGCTTATGGCAGCTAAATTTGGATTACAGTGAAGATCAGCATTAATATGTTTTTGATGGATTTCTGTTGGAAAGTGTCTTTACTATCTGTCCACCTTATTCCTAGCATGGACCACAGTGCATTTTGACTAAGGCTCCCACATTTTTGTGCCCAAGCTTATAAGATGATAGTAACCGAATGTGCAGTTGTGGACCACCACATCTCCAGATCTTTATGGCTATAAAATACACAGGAGAGATCACAGCAGCAGCATTCGGATCCTGATGCTTCTGAGATAACAGAAGAAGAATCAGGAATGTTGAAAAGTGACACCATTTTTTTCCTCTGTTATACTGGTGACAGCAATGTGCAGGCTACAACTCCTTTGGGCACTCTTTCTTTCCTTCACAAGAAGTAATATGTCTCAGTGAGGCCTTTCTTTTAAAGTAGCTCTTTTGTTACCAGTTTGACTAGAAGAAATTTGATTTAACTCCAAAAAGTGATTCATACAATCACTTTAGCAGTTACTTCAGTTATCAGCAGTAGCCCACTATGTGGAGAATGGAACACGTCAGCTGCAACTACTGGCAACCTCTTCAACATACCTGTTGCACTCTGATCTGTCTACAAGATAACTCATGGAAGAGAGAAATAAAACTCACTTTTAGTTTTTTAATTCTGAGCTCAATAGTTCGTATGTCAGTGCTGAGATCAAGGTGGCGGAGCTTCTCCAGTTCCTCTTCGGTTTCTCCCAACCAAGCCCAAATGCTATTAAGGTCAGAGTTAAACTGCTGCCATTGCTGAAGGTTCTGCTTCATCCTCAGCTCCTTGCTTAAAGCTTGGGCCTGGATTAATTCCCATCGTTCAATTACACCTGGAATGATAAACACCAAATGCAACAAAAGCAAAAGAAAACCTCTAGCCACACACACAATTGCATCAGTTGAATCCCATGCAGGACAAAAAAAATGTGCCATTAAACCCTGGAAACCCTAACCCATGAAACACCACACTGAAAACTAAGATTGAAGAACAAGATGCTGGAGAGAAAGAACACAGAATTGGGATTATTCCAGACAGCAGACAATTTTGCCACTTTCTAATGTCAGACTTCTATGAACAGAATCAAGTTGACACATGGAGGTCTCTAAAAAAGATTATGCTAGTACAAAGACATCATAAATTGGCATAAAATCAAACCAGACAAGGAATCTGAATACATCTAACTAGCCACATATTTAGTATGATTTTCATTGGTATTTGTACCTGTCACAGTTTAATGCTCATACCTCACTATATTTGCCTAAGCTACTGTTGATTCATTGGACACATACCTGTGCTATAAAGAAATAAATTTCTTCTTGTTAGTTACCTTCAAATGCTATGGCAGAAGGACAAGTTATACCATTCCATCAACTTAAAATTAAATAAAACCCACAAATAAACATCAAGCTAAGAAAAGAGGAATTGCCTTTAGAGTTTCTGGAACACATTCACCTTTTTACCATGCAATACCTCCTGTTCTACAGCTGACGCTTAAAATTAGGCAAATGAATACTTCTACAAGATGAATATAGATTTCTGTCCTGTAGGCAGAAAATATTAGAAGTGAAAGCTAATATTAAAAGAAATGAACACTTATGTATTTTGTACAGCAATACAGGCAAACTTATTTCATCAGAAAACCATTCAACAAAAGCACATTACATCCACAGAGATTCTCCAAAAGGCTTAGGGTTATGTCTTGTGATATGAAGGGGTTCTTAAAATGCATTTATATATGCCTAATCTCTTTATAGAATGTATACAAGGAACACTTACTATTCCTATTGAGACACGTAAAACAGAACATGGTTACAGAGTCATGTAAACATACCTATATATACATAAAAATAATGTCAGTAAATAATATCAAGTGTTTATTCAGAAAAACTTTGCTTGTTTGCTACTTTTTGTAACTGCTTTGCATCAAAGAACTAAATATTACTTACCAGCCGTTTGTGTTTCAGTACTGTTCAGGTTAATAAGTCCAGAAAATTTTTCTTCTTCTTCCTTCAATTTATATCCAAGCCTTTTTACTGAGTCTATGCTTCCACTGCACTCACCTAGTAGCTTCATCTGTGTTAACAAACAAAAATCCCATTTCAACATACAGAAATATCTGCATGGAAAATTCAAATTATAGTTCAACTTCCAGATTTTCCAAAAGCTGGCCTAAGTATGAAGATATAAAAATCTATTACTCTAAAAATCTGTCCCGATACTATCAAAGAAATGTATATGAAGGCAGTAAAGACTTAAAGCATAAGTTCAGAGTAAAGAGAAATAACCCAGTGCCATTGTGTGAAATTGTGCTGGATGACTTTAGGAGCCATCTGTTCTGAATGTTAAGACACTATGGCAAAGATGCTAGAAGATACGATAAAGAAAATAAACATACGTGTGGAAATACTATTCATCCAAGCAGCTAATCTTTCAGTTCTGCCAGTAATAAAATCAGAACTATTTAGAGAGACTTTTCTTCCAGAAAAACCTCTCTGAGAAAGCTTTTTAATCCTAGCTTCCATATATGCAATCTTGCTTACATGATGCATGTTTATAATTCATCAGCAAGATGAATACTCTGCATGAAGCTATAAAACCTGCTTTTAAAAGCAGAGGAATTTTAAATGAGGATATTATCATTAGATGGGTAATGTGAGCAAGTACTTTTGAACATCTGCAAAAAATGCAATAGGAATAGAAATTCCCGAGAGTCATGTTCCTGTAATTTTACGCTATTATAAACACACTAACACAAACAACAATAGCATGTGGCAGCCCTACGAGTAAGTCTGAGAAGCAGTAATGTCCAATTGCTTTGTTGTAACACCTATATCTTTCAATAGCAAATCTAAGCCTGTGGTGCTTATTCAACTTGTGCTCTAAAATACACGCACATATCCTTTGTAACTGGAATCCAGCTCTGGTCCTGTAGGTGTTTTGCTGCGGATGATATTTTCTGTTTGCTGTATTTGGAAACGACTGGTGTCTAAGGCCTTGTCCAGCTGTCGGATATGTGCTTCCAAGGCACCAGGTTCTCCTGTACCAAAACAAAAAAAAAGTGGCTGTCAACCAAGTTTTCCAAAAGATTTTACCATCTTTTGCCAGGAATATCAGGAATGCTACCTATGTTAGACAGGAAAGAAGAAATCTGATGTGATTACAGCAGTATGAGTGGCAAAATGTCAAAGCAAACTGATTACACGAGAGGGTGTTAGCGACCTTCAGAGGACAGATGA